>LN483421.1:405082-490676 GCA_900002565.1 Culicoides sonorensis
TTTTGAATATTTTGATGGTTTATGGTAAAAATGTCTTTGATTCATTGATTTTGACTGATACTCCTAAGTTATAGTTCAGATTGACTCAGATTTAAAAGTCATACAATTTTTATAATGATTTTGTAAATAAATCAAATTTTGATATTAAACTGAAATTATCAACGACCTTTTCAGGCTCAGGCTATCTCGGACTCACTGATCTCTCCCCAATTTGCTTGAGGGGTCATTAACGACTTGTGTTGATCGCAAAGTCAGCTCTCAGCGTCATCTGATGGGTTCAATCAACGACTTTTGTCTTGACAAACTTTTCAAAAAAGCTTAAAAACCGACCAAACGTATAAAAATCAGGGGTGGATTGAAAATTGCTAACGGTCCTGGCATTCTATATAATTTTCATTTAAATTCACGCTAAACTTAACTTTTACAAGACGATCGACTGCGGCCTCTCTGGCATTTGCCGGATTGCCCGTATCGCAAATCCGTCCTTGACAAGGGACTGGAGCCCTTTTAGCATCATCAGGTGGACCCAATTGAAAAACCCAGATAAAATTTTCTGCTGAATGGAATGCTCTATCGATCTTTATTGGACTCGATCAACGATCTTTTCCTTGGAAAATATTTCATGGAAATTGAAAAACTTCCCCGAGACTGCCAAGGTCGATCAGGTCGTTGATAACGTTAGCCGAGAGATTTCATTGAAAAAAAAATTAATTATAGTATTTTTCCAATTAAAGTACCTTGTTTTAAGTCTTTTTGCATGTACCATAAAAATTTTATTGATCAACGCCCTCACCTGAAAAGAAAAAAAATAGTTCAAAATTAAAATTTACAATAAAAAATATCAAATTTAAAAAAAAATGTTTCATTTAATATTAACACCACACTCTAAAATTGAATTGAAATAATTAAAATCTCAATTTTCATCTCAACATTCAAAAAAAAAATTAAATTAAATTGTGAAATATCCAGACCAAGACATCACTTTTGTTATTATGGGAAATTTACAATCTGTTCTTCAATTTTCTACTGCTCTTTAAATATTTTTCAGATAAAATTATAATTTAAAATATTTTTCTCGTATTATTATTTTCATTTTTATTATTATAAAATTGTCATTCCATTTAAATATCACTCACACAAACTCATACACAGACGTACACACACTGAATCAAATATGAAATGCAAAACAAGAAAAAAATAAAAATGTAAAATATTTTATAGGAAAAAAAAAATAAATCTGAATTGTTTGAATTATCAAAATGGAAGAAAATCTTATAAAATTAAATTTAAAATGAAGACAACAACAAAATAATTATATTTATTTCATATTACATTGAAATCCTTCTTTAAACCAAACATTTTGTCTTGTAATTTTTTGGCATAATAAAAATGATTCGATTCAATGATTTAAATTAAAATAAAAAAATGAGCATTTGATTGAAATTGAGATTTATGTAATTTTTTTTTAACTTAAATATGACGATGAAAGTGAAGAAACGAAGAGATAAATTTCAATGAAGGGAGAAAAGTTATGCAATTGCACGTACTTTGGATTATAATGCTCTGTAAAATTTTACTTTAATCCAGTTATTTTGAATTGAGAATCACATCCAAATTCTAAAAAATTCATATCAAGAAAGAATTTTTTTTGTAAAATACTTTTAAAATAAAAAAGTTAAATATAAACTGCGGGAATCATCACATCTGTGGCTCACTCAACCATCACTAATATATTAATTGCATTGCTGTGTCAAGTTATGCCAATGCGATCATGAAAATTAATCCTGAAATGGGACAGGACACAAAACCCAACCCATACTTGTAAGAACACAACAAACAATAAAATAAATAAAAATTTGACATTACACTACAAGCGTAATGATAATAAATAGTGAAAAATTAAATAAAAGTGAAAGGTATTTATGACACCGATCTTCAATTTATACATGTTAGTGTCCCTGGTGCTACAAAATAAGGGTGTTATATTTTAATTTTTATTACTCTATTTTTTTGTTCCTAGGCAAACTTACACGTTGAATCTCAATTTCATGCACAGTAGAGAGAGACTCAGCTGCATCCATATGCTTAAAAATATTGTAAAATTTTGCTTGACTATGAGTCGTTGCATTAAAATCATCCAATAAAACACTAATGAATGCGATACAATAACAAACACGTATAAAAATTAATACAATGGGGTGTCAAAAAAAACATTATTTATGAAATCAATATCACTACAATGTGACTGCGTTCCTTGTATAGTTGTATTTGAAAAATGTAGGAAAAAAAACTCAGAACACTTGTCAATTGTCACACATCGAACAATTCTCGAGTCCAATCATAGTAGTTTGAATCAGACCGAGAAATTTATGTTATTTTATTATTATTGTTTTGTTTTCATATGATTTGAAAATATCTCTCTCTGTGTTCTTTGTTTTGTTTCTGAAATTTATTGATAGGAATTCAACGAAACTTTTGAATGAATCAATGAAAATGCTGCAGATGCACAAAATAACGTCCAATGAAATGATATTTTGTTTACTTATTTTTGGTTTGATTTTGTCCAAATTAATTCGATATATTTATTTTTTGTTCGTATTTGTTATGATTTGTAGCAGAAGCTGTGTGTAGGAGGGAATTCAAGTTAATTCAAGAGGGGATAAGAAAAGAATCAGACAGAAGTGCATCAATTTCATTAAATTCAAACGACATCAATTAGCAGATGTTTCGATTTGTTTTGGGTTTAACAATTATCCTTTTTTCTTAATTTTTTTTTCATATTATTTCTTTTTGATGGTACAAAATATTTCGGTGTACATTTAAAAGGATAGTGATGAAAGTGGCTTTAATAGAGAGGGTGGCACTTTTATTATTTAAAAAGGATTTAAAAGACAGCCTGAAGCTATTTTTTATTTGGTCATGAAGCTTATTTTGAATGAACATTATTGAAATTAAAATAAAATACCACAATTATTTGTTTTTTAGCCTCTGGCTCACTTTTTGTCCTTTTTTTATTGTTTGTCATCTTGGGGGCAAATTAAGTGAGGAACTGTATTAAATGTTGGGGATTGTCATCACTTTGACACCCGTTAAAATTCAAAGAAACTAAAAAACGTTTTAATTTTATTTTGCTAAGTGCTTATTATGATGATACTTTAGCTAATTATTCAAATTTCTTTTTCACGAATTCGAATAGTGATTGGTCAAACAAGACTTTTGACATTTAATGATGATATTTGACAGGGAATTTGACAGTTAATTTGAAATTTGTAAGATTTCTTCTATAAGTAGAACTTTCCATTCATGATCGATTATATTTTGTTTCCTGGTTTAATGAGATTTCGAAAGAAACGTCATATTTACATGATTTCAAATGTCAAATTTCCTGTCAAACGATCTGTCAAAATTTTATGCTCGGATTCGGATTAAAAGGGAAACTTTTTAAGCATAAACTCAAGCCACTGATGAAGCCCATTGAGAATGTCCAATAACCTTCCGTATGTGTTTCTATACAAAAACTTAAAACGTCAAAAAATTTGACAGTTGAAAGATCTCTTCTTAAAATAGCAATTTTAGTTCATAATCAATCATAAAATTCATTTCAACAAAATGTTCCTGGTCCAAGGAAATTGAATTTTGAAAGAAACGTCATATTACGAGATTTCAAATGTCAAATTTCCTGTCAAACGATTTGTCACAATTTCATGCTCAGCTTGCGATTTAATTGGAAGCTTTTTAAGCCTAACTCAAGCCACTGGTTGGGCCGTTTGAGAATGTCGAATGACCTTCCGTATGTGTCTCTATACAAAAATTTCAAACGTCAAAAAATTTTACAGTTAAATTGACAGTTGAAAGATCTCTTCTTAAAATAGCAATTTTAGTTCATAATCAATCATAAAATTCATTTCAACAAAATGTTCCTGGTCCAAGAAAATTGAATTTTGAAAGAAACGTCATATTACGAGATTTCAAAAGTCAAATCTCCTGTCAAACGATCTGTTAAAATTTCATGCTCAGCTTGCGATTTAAGCCTAACTCAAGCCACTGGTTGGGTCCATTGAGAATGTCCAATGACATTCCGTATGTGTCTCTATACAAAAATTTCAAACGTCAAAACTTCATAATATGACAGTTAAGCCATTTTTGACATTTCATTTAAAATTGAAATAAAAACCTTTTAACCATGTCTTTTTCCATAAATATAGTGGGAGTTAAAATTTTTATCTTATACCGTAGGGATTTTAATTATTTTTTTTTAATAAATAATTCAAATAAATTTAAATTAACACTCTTATCAATTACTTATGCGATTTGCATGTCCTGATATCACACTTTCATTTTCAATAAAACCTCTTTACTCAAGTTTTGAAGAAAACATTTCAGATGTTATGAAATATGAGACGTTATTTTGAGTGTCATCCCATTTAGTAGTGCTGTCAATTTTTTTTCACAGTTTTCTTTAAATTTGAAGGGTTGATTTTTTTTCCTATTCACTTATTACTTTATTTTATTAAAATTGATATTCAAATGTATGTTTACTCATATTTTGAATTGTAATCAGACACCTTGTTTGTTTTTCGTCTCATATGTTAATTTTATTTTCGGTCTTGTATTACATTTTAAGGAAATTAAAGATGTTGTCTCTGTTTGACATTGAAAATGAAATTGGGGTCTTCAATTGAAAAAAAAAATAGAAAAAGTAAAATTTATCATAATCATCGTGACTTGCATTTCAGTGTTCAACCTGAGATATTGAGGGGATTTAAGGCCTCATCAATCAATGCTCGCTAACTGACCTCCATCAATGTTTTCCTTGTTCGTTTCAGATTGTATTTTTTTTTGAATGAATATGAATGTAAATTAATCATGGCAAAAAAAATATACGACGATAAATCCTTTTTATGATTAATTTTGACAGAATTCTTACCTTTCACAACACAACATTAATCTCAATACAAAATAATTTGATGTACTGCCATTCAATTTCATTGAAATAAGAATAATGATGTGGTCCCCTAATAAATAATAATATTCAAACACATATTTGAGCATTCACGTGTAAAACAAAATATCACACAAGTTGCCTAGAGAGAGATAAAAATCCGCACGTTTTTTCAACTAGACAAGAGTTGAAGAGTTAAGAAGACACTGAAATGTATGTTTACTACTGTGATTCTGATTAGTTATGTTAAAAAAAGGGTAATCCTTTGTTATTTTTATTTTAATTCGATGAAATTTTTCATCTCTCTCTTTCTCTCACTCTCTTATTTTGATAAATTTTAGTTTTATTTGAGTTGAGTCATAATTAAATTATTAATATTAATATTAACAATATCAAATTCCTCACATACTAAAATGAACCCCTTGCATTATGTTAAAACACACACACAAAGAAAGGTCTCATTTATTCACCGTGGAATTAGTATTAATTTTACTAACCCATAAAATAAACAAATGGGTCTGTACTCTGATTTAAAAATTCATGCGTGCATTATCATTATTATTATTATTATTATTTTGTCTATTTGAACTTGCTTTTGTTTATTGAGAGAATGTAGAATTCGTTTTAAAATTATAATAACTGACAGTGAATTTTATTAAAAATAAAAAAAAATATTAAATCAAATAAGAATGATCATGAAAAGGGTGAATTCCTAATTTCTAATCCATCTTTTGTATGATTCTGCTTTATAATGATGAATTTAATATTGAAAAGGAAAAAAAAGGAACATTTTTTTGTTATTTCAAGTACGGATTTTGACGATTTTTTGGCTTTAGGTTACAATTGAAATTGAAATGTTTTTTTTATCAATGATTTTTTTTGTTATTATTATTTTTAATACGCATTATGATATTTTTTTTAATATTATTGTTAATGTAAAGTAAAAATAATATTAAAATAACAGTCTATATGGAATTTTATTAAAAGGGCAAATCATTTCAAGAGGATTCGGACATGTTAAATTAACATTGAATGAAATATGTCATGTAAGTTTATAATAAAAGAGCGTTAAATTTGCAAAGTAAATATTAGTTGCAAGTCTTCATTTGAGTTTTTTTTCAATGAGATTGAGAACAGGAAGCTGAATGGCCGTCAAATGTTCAAGGAGAGCGAGGGATGACGAATTTTGGTTGATTGTGGTCGATTATGATGGAAAATGGGCTTAATTTCTCGCGCCATCCATGAACTTACCTTGAATGGTTTTAAGACTTAATTCACTGACTGCATTTCAAGTGATCAATTTCTAACTAACTTGAAAATATTCGGCGCTTCTATGTAAAAACACTATGGAAACAGACTCCTTTGCTTAGCGCTTTCTCAGAGTAATCGACATTAAATTTCAAGCACAAAATTTTTTAAAGTGAAATTCAGCTTAAAAACAAATGATAATCCGCCACAAAGCCGAGTCTTTCATCAATAATCCTTCATTATTTTTTTTTATTATTTTCATTTTCATGCCATATCAATACTTTCCTTATTTTTTACTCATTTTAATACAACTTTAATCATCTCTTCCAAATCTCACCAAAATTGATATTTCTTTTGTTTGATCAGTCAAACTTAATTCCTTTTACTGGTCTCATCTGTATCAATTTTTCAAATTCTCCCCCTTCTTTTCCCTTTTCTCTTTTTTTATCAAGCAAAATAAAAAAATAAACGCACTTCTTCTTCTTCTTAACATTCATTCATCCATACAACACAAAAAAAAAATGAAATGAAATAAAATAATCACCGCGGTTGGCTTTTTCCATCACCACTGCGTCTCTTTTTTATATCTCACAGGTCCCATTTATTTCAATTTTAATTTAAAATTTCATTATTCATCTTTTTATATTATTTTATTATTATGTTATAAAATTGTTACATCGACGTCGTCATAATATTCATCGATGGATGGTCGACGTCTTATTTTATGTATCAAAAATAATAATAATAATAATAAAAAACATTTATTAATCATAATAATAAACCTAATAATATTAATAAATAAATAATAATCTAGTTCATGCCATATTCGATTCTAGCTGTGAAGAAAATCGGTGCCAATTATTTCTTTTTTACTGTGAGAATAGAAACCACCCATGATGGGATGATTATGACGACGATGGTCGTGTTTCGTGAGAAATTTTAATTTTGATTTAAATTTTATTTTGAATTAAAATTTTTTAGTTTTTTTTCTACAATAGTAATTGGGAGGAGAATCCACCGCCTTTTAATTTTTTTATCAATTATATTTTTTGATGAATGGTAATAAAAAGAATTTGAAAATACAATTTTGAATTGAAAAGAAACAATGAAAAAAAACTAGGAAGAGGGTGATTTAATGTTACTTTCAAAAATTTACGATTAAAATTAAAGAAAAAAAATTTAAAGGATTTATTGATCATTCATATGAAAAGACAGCAAACGGTGGTTGAATGAATGCTGAAGCAACAATTAAAATTATGATGTTTTTTTTCTTATGCTTTTGTATTAAAATTGCATTGAATCCCAATGAGACAATTGAAATGAAATCTTTTGTTCTTAAAGTACATTTTTGATATAAAATACTCTTTTGCAACCAATTTGTGACGTATTTTTGAATCGTTTTTATTTTAATCAGACAATTTTTAAATTGATTAAGTTTGAATCAGAGATATTTGAGTCGATTAAGTTTTGAATCAGAGTTTTTGAATCGGTTATACGGCAAAACAGACCATATTTGAATCAGTTATGCTTCAAAACAGACCATATTCCAATCGGTTAATCAAACGGTTTTTGAAACCGGAAATATTTTGAATCGATTATTCAACCCTACAAACTAAAATGCGCTTTTCGACTCGATTTCGAGGGCCCCTGCATCATTTTTTCATTCAAATCTCATTCCAACCTTTTTCCAATACGATTCATATCAAAAAAATGCTTTTCAATGTATTGAAATGACAATAACTTCAAAAATAAAAAATGAATCATTGAATAGGAAATCGCAACTTTGAATTTTGTTATTTTATATGGCTTTTATGACAATTATTATTATTATCACACATTTTTTTTATGATTTTTCATGTGACTTATTGTATTTGCCCTCTCATACAAACAAAAAGAATAAGAGAAAAAAAATCTCAATGAATTGACACTTATTTCATTGTATAACATGGCTCATTTAAGTATTTTTTTGCTGATTTTCTTTTTTTTGAATATAAAAAAACGCAATTTTATATTAAAATGCAAAGAAAAAATATTAATGATAATGTAAATGTTGCATCTGAGTCTCCTTTTGTTATTAAAAACAATATCTAATAATAAAATAATCATTTTCAATTTTTTTTTCGGTATTCATAAAAAAATATAAAAAATCCATCTATCATTTTAATAGTGCAATAGTAGATAAGTAAAAAGTAAATAATGATTATAATCGTTCTGTGATTAATTCGTAATTTTAATATATTTTTTTTGTTGTCATTTATTTCTCTAACCATATGATTAAAGTTATTGTCTGTCAAATTTTCAATAAATACATGAGGTGTCATGTCAGAAGATAAAATTAATTGTTTCTTTACTATTTTTTTATTTCCCCTATTCAATGGAAAATTATTTAATGTAATGTCAATGTGGATAAAAGACTTTACCACAAAACTGATATGAAAATTCAAAAAAAAATTAATGAATAAAAAATTACAATGTCATCCACAATTAAGGTAGAATAGGATAGGATAAGATGGGATAGGATAGGATAGGATAGGATAGGATAGGATAGGATAGGATAGGATAGGATAGGATAGGATAGGATAGGATAGGATAGGATAGGATGGAATCATGTCATCTGAAAAATCAATCCAGGGTCCTTAGACTTGTTATATCGATGATTTTCCTCCTTTTAAATCCATTAAAGACTGAAATTCCATTTTTTCATTCAAATTGAGTAAGTTTTTGTTAAATTTCAAATGTTATCCATTTACGATCACAACCTTCACTCTTAAAAAAAAATATGAAGAGCTTGTCTTTCACACACGTGACGTTCACACAAATCAATCCTTAATGAAATAATCAACAACATCCTTTGCTCCACTGACTAAAACCTGATATCATCAACAATGAATAAATAATAGTAAAAATAAAAATAATGCCAATAGACAGACAACTAAATTTTTATTTTTATAGTTTGAATTTTAGATTCCTGCAACGATACGTTGATGATTGATGATGTCTCCTTGTCATTTGTATTTCATGAGTACTTTTTTAGTTCTATCAATGACATTGACAGAAACAACGGTGACTCTTTCATTAACCTTCTATTTTTTGAGTTAAATTCTAACAGGATATGTCTCTAAAAATAGTTTCTAATCAATGAAATGCATTTGAGCTTTTTATTATTAAAAATATGTTATTGTCACATGCTTTTCAAAAAATTATTTTTATTTTTCATTTTAACTGTACTCAATCAATCGACAACTATCCTTAATATTTTTATTATTATTTGTCATATTTTTTTTTTTTTTTATTTCATAAAAATAAAAATTATAAAAATTTCCTTAATTTCATTTTAGTTTGATATGAAATCGATTGATATCATCATTCGTTGCAGGGTTTCAATGCATTAGAAAGTCATTTAATTTTTTTTTCCAAATAAAATTCTTTGAAGTATGTTAAAGATGAAGAACAGATTAGAATGACATAAAATTGACATGTAAATGCTTCAGTTGAGAATATAAATTGAAGTTACATGGAACGCAAATGCATTTAAAATGATGATGTGTGATGATAATTAGATCGGGATACTTTGATATGAAATGAAATATTTTGATACAGCATTTTTAAAAATAAATATTCCTGTCTAGCACATCACTCATTTTGGTTGAACGTTAAATAATTTACTGATTCAGTTAGAAATTAGTGATGCATTCAATTCAAATCATCCAGAAATTATTATATTTTTTTCACCCATAATTGATGCATTTTTTTTACATGTTACTTCTTCATTGTTCTATTCACGATATTTATATTTCGTGTACATGTATTTTTTTGTCTAAATCCGTGTCGAATGAAAATGATTGATGTCCTTGATTACCAAACCAACTGACTGTTACTTACATCTGTTCAGACTAGATTTATACGGATTTAAAGGCTGTGTGAAATTCAAATTGAATTTTTGATGGTTCAAGTTCATTTGAATAGGAGCAATTTGAATTTGAAGTGGATTTTTGGTGTGATTTTGATTCTACAAAAGAAAGGTAAAAAAATTTGTGTCTGAATTTCACTTCTGTGACCTTGAAATTTTTCTTTGAATTTTCTCATTGAGTCCTGTCATCAATCAAGTGAAATTCCATCAAAACCGTTAAAATTTGAAAAAATAATCAAAAAATTCCGTTAAAAAATCGTACCAAATCAAATTTCATAATAAAATTCAATTCAAAACGAATTGGAAGATCGTCGAAATGAATTTTACTTCAACTTATATCATCGAAATTGTCCTACTTTCATTTGAACGACAAAGTTTTTTCCAATTTATTTAAATATTTAATTCATTTCTGACAAACTACTGACATATAATTTTTTTTCTTTTAACTGATTCCTATCATCATCACCATTTATTTAAATGCTTTAAAGTACATTCATAGAAATAAATTCGTAGATTGAAGTTCTACATCATTAAAATAAAAAAAAAAGTAAACTAACTCACTTATTTTAATCAGAACTTTAAACTTCATTCAGTGAATTTATTCATGATTTATTATTTATGCTCATAATAAACTAATATGAAGAAAAATTGAATAACAAGAAAAAATTTAAAAGCATTTTTGTGGTTAGTGGCTGAACTAAGGCCAAATTACTTTAAATAGTAAGACGAACTGGATCAACTTTGAAGTATATTAGCATAAAAATGATAAAGTGAGTTGATTTTTCTTTTAATGAGACGTCAGTGACAGCTGAATTTTAATGTGATAAAAAAAAAATCTTAATTTCAAGGTCATACAAGGACTTTTACAAGACTTTTTTAATGTATAGCTCGAATCCTGTTCAATGTGGATTTTGACGATTAAAGTCAATTAAAGCCTAGCGCTGGCACTGATTTTTTTTTTTGTATTTCATTTCATTTTAAGACATTTTGACAAAAAATATACCAAAACACACAAAATTATGATTATGATAGACAAGCCTCTTGTGTTCTTCCTGTTTATACAATCTTTTTATTTTATCATTGTATTTTTTTATTATTATTTTCATTTTCATGCAATTTCACATAAATTTAAAAACTTTTTTTTGCATTTCATATTAAACAAAAACTGTGCAATGTACACAGACCACAGTATGAATATTTTTTCATACTTTTATTTGCCTTGTTAAAAAATTTTATCATCCACTGCTACTACAACTCCAAATTGGTTGCCCCGCAATGTTGTTGAATGAATGTTGTCATTTTTTTTTTACTTTTTTTTGTTTGAATTTAAATACAAGCAAATTTAATATAAAATTTTATTTCATACTAATAATAATATTTATAATTCATAATAATATGAAATAAAAAACTTTTTCCTTGCTAATATTTATCTTTTTTTTTTTGTGTGTGCTACTCAAACTCAAAGCTAACTGAAAATAATCATAAATAAATAAATGACTGACTACTGCATTTCAAGAGTATTTATTAAAATGATATCTGAATGGAATAACAAGGAAAATAAAAAAAAGAGAGAAGAAGAAATGAAAAGTAAAGTAAAATGAAATGGAAACGGACGTCAAATTTATAATAAATAGTCGTTCGTTGTCGTGTCATTTTGTCATGATGATAATTTTTCGTGTTTTTGTGATGATTTTAGTGGAATTTAAATCGATATTTAAATGAAAATTGGTCAAGTGACAGAAATGATTCCCAGCTCACAACGACATCGAGTGAATTACAAAAAGTTTGGAATTTCGTTCAAAATACCAAAATCCTGGGAATCCTGGTTTAAAAGCCAAATTTCTTTAACTAACACAATTTATTGATAATACATTAAAAAATGAAGGAGCAAAGTCGCTGTCTTTTACTCTATGAAGCTTTGCTGAAATCAATTCAAAATCACTAGAACTAGCAAAATTTAATTCGATTTCTTTTCAATGAAACGTTGAAAGAGCTCTGGCATATTAACGATAACCAACAAAAAAATATCGACCATTAACACCCAGCTGAGAAAATTACTGTGAAAAAATTTAACGGTAAAATAAAAATTACTCAGAAGTTCAGTCATTAATTTTTTTTTAACCCTTCCTTGTATTAAAATCCATTCCTAAATTTACATACGTGTATGAAAATTTAATGTCCATTCATTCATTTTTTTTTTACTTTCGTGTCCTTTTTTATAAACACGTAAATTTAATACTCCATTCATTATTTTAATATAAAAAAGACACACACGGAACATTAATTATCATTAAATTTATGCTTATTCGAGTCCTTTTTTTTACATTTTATTATTATTATAACACACAATATTTTTTAACAAGAGTGCGTGCATTATCTTTATATGTCTCTCATTAAATTCCCGTCCATATCAACTTTGTTTTATATTAAAATGCTTTGCTTGCTTACTCATTAAATGAAGTGAAAATATTTTACCACACATCACACACGATGAATCTTGTTTATTTTTTTATATGTATGTGTGTGTGTGTGTAGTAATCAAACACTGGTCAGGTAAATGTGTGTGTGTGTGTGTCCATCATACACATTTGATTAAAATAATTAAACTCATGATTATAATGAATGAAAAAAAAACCCTAGCAATGCAATGTACATGATTAATTTAATTAATATTTATTATAATCATAATAATAATAAAATATCAAAAAATAAAAATATAAACAGACATTTTTAAACAGGATTTTTTTTATAGGCATTTTTTTATGATAATTATCATATAATAAATTTTATGAAGGTAATCAGTGGTAAAGCACGCATTTAATCAGGTTGATTTTCTTCTGAGCTTGTAAATTTTGTTTGCCAGTTTTATAACTCATGATTAACCGTCAAAGTCTTCTAACTGTTAAATTAAACAGACGACCTGGAAAAAAGAAACAAAAAAAAAGGAGACGGGACAGTCAAAGGTCCACAAATGCCATGTTAACAAAAAAAAATAGGACGATTTATAATCTTGTAATTTTTATTCCTTTTTTTATCATATAACAACAATTTCGAAAACATCAGACTAAATTTCTCATTTGGACAACACTGATGTGATACTAAGCGTGAGTAATGTAAAAGTGAATGAAAAATGGATTTTATTTCCATGTTTCCTTGTTTTTACATTTTTTTTTTTTAAATATTTTTCATAGTTGTTTGTACAAACACCAATTCAAAAAAATAAATAGAAAAATAATCGTTTTTTATGTGTTTAAATTTTAACATGACTAAAAAGGACTCGTTTTGCACATAAAAGTGAATCCTCTCTTGTATTTTTTATGTACTATTTTTTTTTTAAATTGTTTGAAAAATGACTCAAAACGATTTTTTCCATGTTGTAAAATTCAAGTGGTTTGGCTCGTTTTTCGTATTTGAAAAACTGTCACAGGTGTTTAAAACACTGCAAAACTAATTAAATAAAGCTTTTTACTTTTTACAACACACTCACACACATATAAAAAAGAAACGACAAAAGCATTTTTCTATTACACTTTACCATCATCGTCATTCAATGCTGAACTAGAAAATAGCGAGGCATTTTGTCAATTTTATATGCAAAAGTCCATTATATGAAATGGAAATGTTATTATTTTAATACCTTTTAATACTACCCAAAAGTACTCGTTCATTGTGTTATTACTTTTTTTATTATAATGATTGTTATTTTATTTGGATTTCTGTTAAAATTTTTTTGAAATAAAATTTCATTTAAAAAAAAATGCAATTCGATTCAAGTCAAGTGAATATAAAATTTAAAAAAATGATAATTTAGTAAAATTGAATTTTATTTAAATGAAAATAGTCCATAAAACATAATTCATTTTGTCGTTTGAAATTTTCACATACAAAATTTTGAAGTTTCCGTATGTGTTTCTATAGAAAATAAACGTCAAATGAAATGTCAAGTTAAATTCTATTTAGCTAGTTAAAGATGAATGAAATTCAAATTCACATATATTTTTTTTTTGAACCCGCATTAAAATATTCCTCTAACTGCATTTCTTTCTTTTAAATGAATGAATGATAAAGTTTTTGACTTACTTTGATTTCGTTTATCTTAAAGTTCTTTGAAATTTATAGGAAATTTGTTTGATATTGACTTAAAAAGAAAAACTTAACATCAATTTACAAATAAAAGACTGTGACAATAAATGTTCAAATCAAAATCAGGTTACCCTCATGTTTGTTTTTTTGTTTTGTTTTTCAAGTTTAAAATTTATTTGTGTCTAAAATACAGAGCTGTAGATTAAAGAGGCCTGGTGTGAAATTCAATCAAAAACCATTTTGATGGGAAAATTTACCAAGAGACTGCTGATTAGAATTTCAAACAAAAAACCTCTGGTGAGAATTTCAACCAAGTGACCGCTGATGAGAAATTCAACCAAGTGACCGCTGATGAGAATTTCAACCTAGCGAACTCTGGTGAGAAAATCAACCAAGTGACCTCTGGTGAGAAATTCAACCAAGTGATCTCTGGTGAGAATTTCAACCAAGTGATCTCTGGTGAGAAATCAACCAAGTGACCTCTGGTGAGAAATTTAACCAAGTGATCTCTGGAGAGAAATTTAACCAAGTGACCTCTGGTGAGAATTTCAACCAAGCGACCTCTGGTGAAAAATTCCATCAAGTGACTGCTGATGAAAAATTCCACCAAGTGACCGCTGATGAGAATTTCAACCTAGCGAACTCTGGTGAGAAAATCAACCAAGTGACCTCTGGTGAGAAATTCAACCAAGTGACCTGTGGTGAGAATTTAAACCAAGCGAACTCTGGTGAGAAACTCAACCAAGTGACCTCTGGTGAGAAATTTTCTTTTACTAAAATAAAATTCGAAGGTCAAAAATTCCATTGTCAACTCTTTCATTTCAAATTAAAGGCCACCTTACTCAATTCGATTCACCACCTTTCACCATAATTCCTTACATCCGTTTCAAGTCCAAAAAACAAATTTATGTCATTTCTACACCAAAAAAAGTTCAAGTTTACAAAAATTTTCATAACAATAACATAAAACCAAAAATAAAGCAAAACTAAGTCAAATTCATTATCATTGTCATAATTTTTCATTTTAATTTAAAAGCTCTTTTACCACACAAAATACTTTTCATGTCATATACAAGACACACACTTTGAAAACATAAATAGATATCATTTTAATTTACAATATCATTAAATGCATAAAATAAAAAAAGAAAACTTTGCTTTAAAGCTTATTGTTAGTACGATTATTATTATTATTATTATTTTAATACTTTCCTCATTTTATGTCTGATTTTTTCTCTGTCGTTGTCTCATTTTATTTTATTTTATTTTATAAATTAATATTACAAAAATGTTTTTCGTATGACTTTGACTATGACTATGATAAATAAAATTTGAGTGTTAAATAGGAAAAATTTTTGCTACCAAAAAAGTTTTTGATACTCTTTTAATAAAACAAATATTTAGTCTCAAGTTCATTGGCTATAATCAAGCTGTAGTCGGTGTCAGTCCTTGTCTCTTCATAACAATTTTTTTTTGTATTTTGTATCAATATTTTTGGAAGTTTTTACCATTTCTATTATTATTATGATTATTTAAATGAAAAAGTTTTTTTTTTATTTTAATTTTATTTTTAAAACAATACGTTTTTTGGTTTAATGTTTTAGTCAGAGCATGGTTTGTTGATGATAAGAGAAAACGAAGAAAAGTGAAGGCCTTGGTTTGGGATATTTATTTATATGTGGGGTTTTCTGTGTGATATTTATAAAATATAATAAAAAGAGAAGAAAAAAAAATGGAAGATAGAAGGAAAAAGTTTTTGTTGCTTCACATTCATTATGAGTGTTGTTGTATTTTCAACATTTTGAATAATAAAATTTTGAAGCAAAAGGATTTTTCGGTCGTTAGAGACCACATGCCATAATGCGATCATAAGCTTAAAACTTTTTGCTTATGGTTTTTATAATAAAATGAATGTCCTCTAAAAATTATTCAATTAGTAAAAGTATGGAAATTATTATTAAAACTTTTTTCTTCTTTATATTTTCAAAGTCGTTTTTGGTTGTAAATAAAATTTTACTCTAAATCGATAAAATAAATCACTCAAAATTTTTTTTTCAATTAAAATGGATTTAATTTCCATGTTTTTTTTGTTTTCATTTCTGTCTAGTCAACCAAAAATAATTTATTTTTAATCTCAGTAGGGACTTAATTGATATTTTACCAATTGAGATTTTTTCGTATATGAATGAGTTGTGACCTAATTAAAGAAGGTGAGTGATTAATTCAATGGAAATCGTGCCAAATTAATGTCAAAATGAAAGGAGTGCAAAACGCGATTATTAATGATGACTATAAATTTTCTTGGTAATTAATATGAGGGGACAAGGGTGATATGATAGCTCAAAATGGATGATATTGATTTCACTGTACTTTGAATTGCATCTGTTTCAACCTCCAAAATGCATTTCTGGGCTAATAACCTACATAAATCAATATATCACGTAATTTAATGATCATACCTTGCCTCTTACTTCCTTTCACATAAAATTGACCTTACAAAACACTTTTTAGCTCCAATTTCAAAGAATTTCGATCATCAGTTTGGCTTACCTAAAAAGAAAAGAAAAAATAAAAAAAAATATTAGCAAAATCCAACTTTAGTATTTTTATCATCATCAAAAGGAAGAAAAAAATCAATAATCGTAACTCTAATTTTTCTTCCTTGAAAATGAAAGTAATTTTACGACTCATTTAATTCAGAATTTCTTTTATGTTCGTGTTTTGCAATACGCTCCTCGTTAATTTCAAAATCGTGTTCATATAATTGTGCCCCAAAAATTCCATGATAATAAAATACAGAGAAGAAAAAAAATAAATGTATGGGTAAGTAATCATCTAAAATTTATGTCATCGCATTATCCCTCCATTTTAAGTATAATTTCATAATTTGTTATAACTTTTTTTTTCTTATTGTTGCTTTAATTCGGGAACGGCAATCCAGGGCATAAAAACGCACAAATTTAATGACTTTAATTATTTATTTTTATTTTTCATGATAACCCTTTCATGTGATTAGTGATTAGGCAACGTCATTTTCAATTAAATTAACAGTGTTATAAAAATTAGAAGAAAATCAGAATTCTTTTCAATAAAAATTCCTTTTTGTTTCGAAAACTACTGCATTTAAATTGAGATGAGATTTAGGTCGGATTTGATTAATTCATGCATTGAATTGAATCATAATTCATAAAATTCATTTAAATTTCTTTTAATATCCACCGTTTTGTTGACGACTGGGCATTGACTAATTAAGAGCAATTTATTACAAATGAATGCTATAAATTATTTTTTATTAAAAAGGGTTCTGTTTTTCGTATATTTTTTTATTTAGGATAATGACCTAAAATTTTTAATTAAACCATTAAATTAAATAAAAGTCACAAAACTCGAATATTATTCTTTAACTTGAAATATTACATTTCAGATGAAATTGAATCCATTTCCTGTAAATTTCGATTTGAAAGCGAACGTAAATTACTTTTATATTTTTATAAAAAAATGTCTCAATGAAGTGAGTGTAAAAAAAAAATACAATCGAAAATTGTTCACCTTTTGCCAAAATTTATTTGACCGAAAACTAATTTTTTCTCTTTATTACTTTTCATTCTTTCAATTCTATTTTAAATTTATATATATTTTTCTTTCTTTAAAAAAATCTAACACATACACAAAAACAAATTTAATCGATTTTCATTTCAGTTGAGCGTCCGACACAAAAAGAAAAAAGAACATAAAAGCCCCAAAAGAATTATTACTCTTTCGTACACATACTCATGGATTAATAAATATCCTTCATTCTACCACTTGTGAACAACACAAACATTTATAAAATAATGTATAGAAAAAAAGATTGCCCAAATAAAATTCATTGAAGCATTGAGTTGAGCACTCATGACAAACACAAAAAAAAAAACAAAGCGAAAAAAATGGTAAAACAGACAAACAAACAAACAAAGCCGGTTCAATGTTTTATTTTATATTCAATTCGATTCAATGAAAAGGAAGAGAAATGAAAAAAGTAAAATGTGTTGAATAATAAGAAAAATAATAATACAAGAAAAATAGAAAAGTCACCATAAATATTATTTTTGTTCAACTGATATAGACGGATAAATGCTGTTGCTGCTTGCCTGGACACGTAACAATAATCTGTGTGTTTTATTTTGAAAATTTTATATATTGAATGTAAGGAAATCGTTATAAAAGTAATCAAAATTGAGAAGTAGAGTAAAAAAAATATGTGGACAAATAATAATAAATTCAATTTGTTTTCAGGGTTTATAGATGGATATAATACGGAAAGCTGATTTCAGGATAGATAACGATCAAGAAGACCTTGAGGAAAATAGAGAAGAGGAAGTACTACAAGAGGATCAAGTCAGGTTCAAACAGGTGAGTATGATTTGTTGAAAACCGTACACACTGATAAAGGCTTCAAAACTAAAAATAAGTTCACCAGTAATAGCCTTGAATACATACAAAGGATCAAGTCAGCTTCAAACAGGTAAGTATGATAATTTTATTCGCATTCCTGAAATCAAGTTTGTTGAAAACCGTACACACTGATAAAGGCTTCAAAACTAAAAATAAGTTCACCAGTAATAGCCCTGAATACATTGATTCCTGTCCGACTATGGTTAACGAGGCCTATAAACAGAACTGGTTTGTTTGGATCCTACAAGGGCAACAATGCAGTTTCGAGGTTTCTTCAAAGTTGAGTCATGGCCTCAGAGAATCTCTGTTCATCTTCATGAAACTTCAAACAACCACCCTTGACTGAAGGGAGACTCTAATTCAATTTAGTACCATTCTTTAAATTGCCAAAATCGTATAAAAATAATAAAACTAAAAATCAGTTTTCTCAAGTACTCGTTACTCACCTAAAGACATTTATCTCTAATGTTTAACACAAACAAACAAAGACCATTCCGATAAAAATTAAATGTATAGAAAAATCTGAAGAAAAACTGTTATAAATTATCGTTAGCCATCTATAAACCTAATGTCTTGTGTAATCAAAAGAAAAAGAAAAAAAATATCTTCTCCTTTTATTTCCTAGAATTTTGAGTGTGTTCAAAAGCCAAAATAAAATAATAATAAAAAGAAAACAAATGAAAGAATAGAAGAAAGAATTATGTCTCTGTTTCATAAAATAATAATCATATAATCGTGTAGTAAGAATTTCCAAGACAAACACTCACACACACACACACATAAAAAAGCCTATAAAAACAATGTTAAATGTCTCTTTTGAAGCGAAAAACGAATCAAATATCGAATTGTACTTATACAACTGAAGAACGTGAAAGAGTATTATTATGATGACAACCGAATATAATCGGTGAAAAAATGCCAAAAATTTTTCATTTTATTTTTCTTCTTTTTCCATTTCCACTGTCTATCCCTGCTAGCAAAATGAAAATCGTCATCATGTTTAAATGACTTAATATAAAAAGTGAATGAGTTATATTTTTAAATAAAATTTCTAGGAAAAAGGTCAATGAAGCATGTTTAACTATAAAATTTGACCACAAAATGACGCCGTTTACAATCGTGTGTTGATCTGTAATAAAAAAAAGGGATAAAATGTTGAATTTTATGTGAATTCCTTTTAACCTTCTCCATTAAGTTGATTTTAAGTACAAATAAAGTGTTAAAATGGGACCGCAGATATTTTAATGTTACTTTAATCCCTTTCATTGTTTAAATTGATTTTTTTTTGTGTTGAGTCACCTTTAAATCGAGACTCGTGCTATTTTGACTAGTAAATGGATAAACGATAATCCTTATTTAAACATTCTAAAATTAATTCATACTTCCGGTCAAAATTTCTTTGTTCTTTTTTTCATTCAAACAAAAAAAAATAGTACAATTTAAACTCCCATGCAATAAGGGACAATTTGTGTTACAAAGGTCTGTGATCTATTCAATATATTGTTAAAATGATCCCTTTCATTATTATTATTATTTTAATATCCTTGTATTTTTTTACATCATTTTCCTGTAACTTGGTTATATATTTTTAAATTTTGCACATTTAATCAATGTTAAAATGCTCATCCAGTCATTTGCACATTTAACAGTTTTATTTACACTTTAGAAAACCTCGATGAACATGTTAATTGTTACAACACTCATCCATTTATCTTCCTTGCCGTGCCTTTTATACGAAAAAATGGGTACATGCATTAACTTATTGTCACTGGGTAGGAATGTAATTGTGATAAGGATGCACATGAAATTGAATATTCATGAAGTATTTCCAAGATTTTCCGTTCAGGACTTTCAAAATCAAGACAACTAAAGGAGTTGATATATGCCAGTAGTTATGGCATTGGGGTGGGTTCGAATCCAATGCGAATATTGAACCACCCTATTCATTACATTTAAAAAAAATATTGACCATCGCCTTTGTTTCTGTCTTCTCTGTGCCCTAATAAAATATTGTCACTTGAAATTTAAATGAACATTTGATAGTATCCTTTTTTTGCCTTTAAAATGCAGTCATAACGAATCTAAATTGAGACCAAAACATACACACACATTAAAAGTGTAAATGAGTCGAGGGTTTCAGGCACTTTTTAACAGAATTAAAATATCATTTCATGTATTTATACACCTTTTCAGTTAGTGCATATGCTTTTGTGTATATTTGTGTGTGTGTGTGTTGCATTTTATGTAATAGATCTCCCTTTTTATTGTTGTTATACAGAATTTACTAATTGTATTAAATTTATTAAATGACAGTAGTAGAGTAGTCTGGTCACCCAGATCATCTGGATAGATATTATTATTATTGTTATTTGCAAGCAGACACACACAAATTGCAAATGTATGTTGAAAATAATCATAAAAATAAAATAATAATAAAAGGGAAGAGTGTGAATTGCAATTTAAATTTGACCAGTATTAATATGAGAGAGTAAAAATAAAACAGAAAACAGACAATAATAATAAAAAGGTTAACAAAATTGTATGTCCGACCTCAAGTTTATGTTTTCTATTTTTAGTTTTAATTCAAGTTAAATAATTTTTGATTTGATTTTCTCTCATTTTCATTTTTCTGTGTAATTCGATGTTAAATATGGATAATATCAAAATTAATGAGAGCATAAACTGAAATTAAATAGAGCAGAAATAAAGGCAATTTCGGGTGATTTCAGACTATTTATAATTAGATAAATTCCGTGAAATTCTAATTAAATTTGGATAATTTTTGGGAGTTTTTGTTTTGCCTTTATTTGTATTAAAATGCATTTAATGCATGAAACTAAAATTTAAATGAGATTAAAGTGAAAAGGAGGGATTTTGTTAATATTTGTTATTATTATTACAAAGGATGTGCAGATGTGCGTGCATTTATACCAGTTAATGTGATTTTGTGCGGTTGCATAACAGTTTTTATTGGGATTTGTTCTATAAATTGATGCGGTTGAATTTTAAATAATGAGTTGCAGGTGGTGATTTCATGTCACAGATTTGGAATTAATGAATTTTTGAATTAAATTTCGGAAGTGATTTCAATTAATTTTATACATTATTAGTAAAACCAACTTTTGACACATTTGACGTTGGACGCATTTGACGTTTCACATATTTGTCATTTGACGTTTGGCTAATTTCGATCTTAGCGTGTTCCGTGAATTTGAACTTGGTGCAATTGACATTTGACACATTTCACATTTGACGTTTGACGCATTCGACGTTTGGCGAATTTTGAATTTAGCGTTTTTGGCGAATTTGAATTTGATGCAATTGACATTTGACGCATTTGACACATTTGACGTTTGATGCGTTTGACTTTTAGCAACTTTCGAACATATCGTGTCCAGCGAATCTGAATTTGGTGTAATTGACATTTTACGTATTTGACATTTGGCTAATTTTGTTCTTAGCGTTTTCGGCGAATTTGAATTTGGTGTATTTGACGTTTGACGCATCTGACGAATGTCAAACTTAGCGTTTTCGGCGAATTTGAATTTGGTGTAATTGACATTTGACGCGTTTGACATTTTACGCATTTGACGTTTGGAACGATTGACGGAATTATCATTTGACGAATAAATTTGGTGCGACCAGACTGACCCCTGGTTAGACTCAAGGCCCTCATATACTCAAAGATCAAATGATATGAGTTCTTGACTAGTCAATAATTTTAAAATTCTAATCCATTTCCTCTTATTCATCTCTCACTATTTTCATATTACTCGTGTTTATTTTTCGTCTTAAATTAGCGGCTTTTACTTATGTAAACAAAAATCTTCATCATTTTATATACAAAAGACTTGGTTAACCAGAAACCAATTGAAACATCAACAAATCAAAACAAATCTCTTATTTAAAGTAGAAATAAAACACAAGTTTAGAAGACGACAAGTGTATTTTCCCAATAAAGACAGATCTGAACGTGTTCATTAAATAAATAAAACCAAAAATAAACATTGAGACGATTAAATTCATAAAAGGGTTATGCTTGCATTTCATTTGACTCTAAATTTTAATGCTACACAGCATGAGTAATGAAATAATCTCATTAAAATGCATCTCCTCTTTATCATACACACACACACACACAGAATTGCATTTGATTCCTATCTAAATCACATGTTACTCAATGCACAAAAATTACTGTCAAAGCAAAATGTTTGTTTTTTCTTCTTGTATATTGTACACGCGCTCTAATTAAATAATCCGACCGTAATTCTCGGTCTTCAAATGAAGTTTCATGATGATGCGTGTCTGGTTAATGCTAATCAATTAGACACTTTTACGTTTCATTTAATCTCCTCTCTCTTTTGTTTATTTTCAATGAGATTCAAGCACTTGTGTCGTCGTTGTTGTCGGCGTCATTTCATTGAATTGAATTGTTTTTCTTCGTGTCAAAATTTTAATTTTCTATTATCTTCATTATTTCTCGTTATATAATTTTTTGTCTGGTTCAATGAACACATTGAGCACAAACGATTGATGATGATGAACAAAAATGTAGTTTTGTATCTAAATGAGATGATTTGAGATGAAAATTAATTCTCATATTTAATTGGAAGTTAATGAAATAAATGAGAGTGTGATGGATAGCAGAAGTTACTAATTTGATCATATTAATTTTGCTTTTCTTGTTATGAAATGAGTAGGCTAGTTATGAATCATGAATTGATTTGATTGAAAAACTTGAGGCTGTGATTGTCAGGCAAATGAGATCGGTTTTGGCACAATTTACATGGATTTTTTTTAAAAATGTCTCCGAATTTTCGCTCTATCGGTCATAAAAGACAATAAATTAATTGAATCACACTGAAAAATCTCATTTCATTTAAAACGAAATGCATCCTCTCAAATTCCTTGAAATTTAACACCAATTGTAACATTTCCTCCGTCATGTCAAAAATTTTGTATATATTTAGATACAAATTTTAACATGTCAGAACTAAAATTCTGCTTAATTTGTATTTTTTTCTTCTATTTTGATGTTTTTATAAATATACTAAACCAAAACATTGGGACATAAAATAAATAAATAAATAAAAATTCATTATAAAAGGATCACATCTTTCATCGCATGCTGTTACATATGGTTCTTGAATCTGTTCAACGAAAGCACGAAAAGAAATTAAGAATGAATGCATGAAAGAGAAACGAAGAGGGTACGATAATCATTCAATCATAAATTACTGGCACAAGACAACATCCTTTAAAAAGTAAAAAAATTAATATACAAATTCAAAGAATTATTATTTTAAATGAAACAAGAAAGGAAATATTTTATTTTAAATGCTTAACTAATGAGACGGATGATGGGTCATAAAATGTTAACATGTTATGTTTTTATAAATATTTTTAATTTAAAAATTATTATTCTGAAAAGAAATTTCGATGATGAAATCCTTGTGTAATTTTTTATTATTTTTTCAATCAGTGAAAGTCATGTCACAAATAATTAACTTTCATTTAACTAAATAACTAAATAATTAATAATTTTCATTGAATCTGTTTAGCACTCACGCGTCCCAATATGTGCAATTAAATTCACGCACAATTAGAGCACTTCATATCGTGCTACTGTCAAATTATCTTGTTATTCTTTCTGATTAGCTTGACAACTACCGCTCTTCATATAAAACTTTTTTTCCGTATTTAAGTGTCATACATTTTTAAATAGAATTAGAAATTTAACAGAATAATTACACACAGCAATGTACACAGACCGAGAAAATTAAATCACTTTCATTTAAAAAAGTAAATAAACATTCATTTACACGACACACACACACATACAGAGAATCGTGCGTTAACGTTGAGATAATGAGACTGAATTAATGGTAAAAGAAAAAAAAAAACCACAAAATAAAGATACACAAATAATAATATCAACAAGACAAGAACAAAAACAAAGTGAAATGTTTATAATGTAAAATTAAGAGAAAATTGTTTGAACGAAAAAAAATCAGTGTTTACATATTTGACATTCAAACAAATTAATTTAGTTCCTCTTTGGTTTAGATTTATTTTGTGTGTTTTTTTTTATATTCTTTCTAATCTCATTATTACTTCTAATGATGACAGTTTGTGTTCATTTTTTCTGTTTAAAAAAAAGCTACTCGTCTTGAAATTGTAAAGAAAAAAATAATTTTAGTGTAAAACAAAATCAGACCCTCATACAAAAAAAAAATTGAATATAGTAGGATTAGAAAATACTGTTTACTTTGAGAATTTTTTCATTATTTGACTGATATTTATCTATTTTTTGTTTACATTTCAGCGTAGAACGAGAGTTGTTTTAATTTCGATCATTAATTGAAGATGTTAAAAGAGGATTAGAAGTGGTTTTGAAATTTTCGTGTTAAGTAAGGTTAAGGCTGAATTCGTGTTTTTCATTGATTTTTTGAAACATTTTACACTGTACGTAATTTTAATGACAAACTATAGGAAAATATTGAACTTGATCGTGAGATATGGAAACAAGCGCATTGTCATGGAAATTAAATCCAATCAACTCAAATTTTTTGTATAACAGATTTTTTATACAACAATTTTTGAACGGAAATTTTTTGAAATTGACGGACGGACATCAAAATGTTCATTCAAATCACATTAATCCCAATTTAAACAGGAGTTTCATTGAAATTGAGTCAAAATTTGAATTTAAAACGAATAAAAATCAATGAACACCCGCTGATAATAACAAATTATTGTCAAATAATCAGATTATCGATTGTAAATAAGTTATTTTAGCCCTTTTTCGATGAAATTTAACGTAAAATGATTCAAAGCAAGATTCTTGTAACATTTAACAATAATTGATTGCATGCTGTGGTGACAAAAGGCATTCCTTTTATGTTTCTGTGTATTTTTTTTTATTTTTTTAAAAGAAATGTGCATTTTTTATTCTTTATTATTATTATGGATTGTCTTTTGATTGCATTCTGTGGTTTATGGCTCAGTTTCATTTTCGTATTATCTCTTGATGTTAAAACAGCAAGACGTCTTTGTTATTGACTGGTAATTATGGGGCATTTATCAAAATTTTTTATCAGATTTTACTGTTAATTTTATTTACTTTCACAAAATGTCTTATTTTAAATGATTTGATCATATGACTTTTAAAAATATTCCATGAGAATTGAATTTGACTCGTTACAGAATCAAATTTCAAGCAAAAATTGAGAGGTGGTCTCATAATTTCAAAGAAATAATGGAGTTTATTTAATTTTCCTTGTTTTTTGAGAAAATATTCCATAAATTACATAAATCAATTCTCAAGTAATAAAAAAAATACTGAGATTCAAGAGAACATGAAAAAAAATCAGCAGATAATCGATTTGGGCCATTGAACACCCTTTTAAATAGCTAATCGATGATGATAGATCGAAATTTATGATGCTATCATATGATTTTTTTTGTAAGACAAATAAAATTCGTATAAAATAATGATAATTTGCTAATAAAATTACATGAAAATGTTCTTAAAACAATTGTAACGGTCTATAAAGCACAAAAATTTCAATAATTGAACGATAAATTTATGATTTTTTGTTCACAAACGAAAATTTAAACGATTTTTCATGTATCCATAAAAATTTAAGGTTTCTTGTACTGAAATCATTTTAAATTGATCAAGAATCGATTGAATTTGTATTGAACTGCTCAGAATGGCTCAGAATCAAGCTCAGAACTCAAATAAGACTCAAATTAAATGTAAATTTTATAATTTCACACTAATTTCAATTGAAAATCTCCCTAGTTCAATTTCACTTTAGACCACTAATAACGCGTCAGTTTTTTGCAAATAATGGTCTAATATCAATTAGTACTTAGCTAATACTTAATTATACCGTGAACATGACTCCGAGACACACCCATACCTCATGTAAATGTATGTGTTTAAATATTTTTGGCGGATGACATACGTTCGCTGCCAAAATTTATTAACGTTTGACATTTTCTTGTTGAATGGAAATTATTTTGCCCTTTTTTATTATGCATATATAATTATTTTAAACATAGTGAGGTTTTTAGAAATAACAATTTTCAACACCGCCTTTTATCATTTATAAGAGCACCCGTCATAAGAGGTGGAGAAGAGCTGAATTGATAAATTATTATGATGATGATGATTATTATAATTATTTGTTTTTGGATAGGGTGAATTTTTAATTAATTTAATGCGTATTTTTTGCATTTATTAACAGTTTTTGAATGAAAAAGTACTTCCGCTTTAAGAATGAAAGACAAAAAAAATGTAATCGATGACAAATGAGAATGGTGCGTGCTTTAAATGAAATTAAAGGAAATTTCACATGATATGCGGAGAGACAGCACACCCTCGAATTGTACTTTTTCGCATGAAATTTTCAAGTAAATTCAAATCATGAATATAAATCAAAATATTTCATCTTCACGATACAAGATTGAACGAAGCTTAATTGAATTGAATTGGATTAAATCAGAATTTTGTATTATTTTAAGCCAATTCACACTTTATGATGAGATTGTGATGTAACAATCATTGAATGTCCACTATATTTTTTACTGTTATACAGAAAAATGCGTTATTGTGGCCATTTTGATTCTCATTCGACCATTCGTCATGCATATAAGAGGTCTCGAATCGAATTATGATATTTGAACGACAGATAAATTACATTTTTTTTTGATACATTTTATGACAAGGGCATTTCCCAGGCCTCGATGAGTCCTATTGTGGTTCAATGGATCTATTTTTCACTAAATGCGCTTTCAAAGACCATTCAATGAAAAAATCTTCGTTTATCTTCAACTCGTTTTTTTTGTGAGACTCTAAAAGTGCAATGTAACACATAACAGAGACAGACATCAAATAAAAAAGTTTATTTACAATTTAATCTGGCATTTGTTAGATAAAAAAAGAGCAAATAATTGCCTTCACTTAGAATGCCCTTTTAATATGCAAAGACTGTAAAAATGCATCAACAATAAATTGTCACTCTTAATTTCGTTTACATTGACTAAGGCCTTGTTATCAATTTTTTTTCTTCGTCTTTAGTAATTTTCACTGATTTATGTCATCAGTATGAAGAGAGACACATTCATCATTCAATTTAAAGTCATTGTATTATGAAATGAGTGAAGAAACGAGATTATTAAGTCATTGTACTTTAATTTTTTTTATTGGATCAAATATGAAGTGACAATTACTCTGAATTGACTTTTTTTATTTACTCGTGCTTTTGATAAGAGCAACAAATTTTATCATTTCATTGAATTATGTAGAAAAAAATTCGCTTCAGATGCCTCGATCAAGTCAAATTCATTCCATTGCTTCTCAGAGGGCTTAGATGGCTATACAAAGTTTTAAATGGATAGAATAAAATTCGAAGAGCTCGTTCATGCCAAAATAAGCTTAAAAATCAGAGCTAGTCATTTCAAGATGCAATGACATCAAAATATGCTACACCCATTTCATTACTCGCATAATTTACATCATTTAAATGCCGACATAAAAGTGATGAATCGTTGATTGACTCCACTTAAACGTCTCTCGTATTTCCATACTTCTATTCAAATTATAACCAAATATCATATTCAGACATCAAAAAATTGAACAAACAAACAAACAAACAAACACATAAAAAAATACATTTTATGCAGGCAGTCAGTCGAGCAAAGAGAAGCAATCAAACCATTTTAAGACTTTTTATGTTTATTTTTAATTTAATATTTAATATGCATTTCGAATATACAAAATTTTATAATATTTATGGATGATTGTCTTAATTTAATGACATATTCAAACCACACACACACAGACATACACACATGTATACAAAGACAGCAATTCAATGAAATGAAACAGCACAAGAAGACACAGAGAAAAACAAATTTGATAAATATTTATTTCCGGTTATGTGACACTATTTATTGTTAATATTAATAATAGTACATGACGATAAAAAGAAACACACACACAATTTGTTGCCTTTTAAAGTGCATCTACACATTTATTATTATCATGTTCTGATGGTCCATAAAAGTATTAAATTTAATCGCATACATTTTTTTTTTTTTTGACTCACTCATTCAAAACAAACTTCAATTCATTCAGATTTGATATCCGAAAAAGTAAAAACTTTTATCTTCAACTTTATTGACTGACAAAATATTACATTAAAAAAATACATTTTATTACATCATTCACGTTCTGTCATTTTTTTTTCAATGTAGAAAAATGTAACCGACTATCGAAGTCCATGTGACAAAAACAAACAAGCACACAAAAAAGTAACAAAACAAATAAAAGAGTATTAAAATTAACAGAAAAAAAAGTATGTAATATGATTCGTGTGTGTGCTTATTCTTCTTATTATCATAAATTCGAGTTGTATTCCAAAGTCAATTTAGTAAATTTTATCGTTTTAGTTTCGTATTACACTTTAATTTACTGTTTTTTTTTTTTTATTTTCTTTAATATGAACAAATATGAAATGAAAAAAATTTATGTATTAAAATGATAGGTAAAAATTTGTAAGTAACAGTTTATGTTCAGAAAAAGATGAGTGGAAAAAAGCATTAAAAAATTATCATATGTCACGTCTTTATCTGTCAACAAATTATGTGTGTGTTAAAAATATTAGTGGTTTGTAAATCATTGAACGAGTTACATTTTATTTTTTGAAATTGAATTGAATTTTTTTTTGAATGGTGGTCATGAATTTAATGGATTTTGAAGTGATTTAATTCTAAAAAGGCTCTGTTTTGCCTGAAAACCTTGAAAATGGCATTCAAGTACTTAAATAAGGCACTTGGCGTATCAAAAAAGGCATCTTATTGTGTATTTTGCCATGTTTAGCCTCTAACTATATGAAATATATTCACTTGTCAGCAAAGTTCAGCAAAGTTTTAGCTTGAAATATTCTCTACAACTTTGATTCAGGTCACTTTTTACCTTAAACTTACGAAAACATGATTTTTTTTACCCTTAAACGTAAAAATTTGTTTCAATCCAAAACCGGTAAGACACCAATAAAGTCCATAACGTCTCCTTGAAAAGTATTTCACTATCATTTGATTGCTTACCTAAAAAGAGATATAAAAATTCAAATATTAATTAAAAAATTCTTTTCAATTTTTTTTTAAATGTTCAATATTTTAACAGTATAACTTCAGAGTCCACGGTGATGCCCTTGTAAAACCTAACCTAACCTAACTCTTCTGGGCCATGTCATTGGACCAATTGCGTGTGCTCAGCAATACATTTTGGTAAATGCTTGTCGTAATATCGACTGGTTACATGAGAAGCCGTTCAAGGTTTGTCGATGACACAGCCCAAGTTTGGACTGCTGAAATGAATCCATCCTTCACCTCTGCAGACACTTTTAGTGTGATTCATGGAATTGAGATTAGGATATCGATGAATTTTATTAACCACATCAACATATTTCATTGAAATCCGGTTGCAATTTACCGTGACAATTCATTTTTTTTTATCTTTATAGTTTGACAGAATTCATAAAACTCATTAGTGGCAAACACATCCTTCCTTTTTTTCCCAACTCTCAGCTCTGACCCATTAAATTCCTTTTAATTCAAACAAAATTCACTCAATCATACAAAAATTGCACACATGTGGTTACCATTCATACCCATCATCTGTTTGCTTGCATTGACTTGTCATCGTCAAATCAACACATTTTTTCATCATCATTAATCTGTTTTAAAAATTCATTCAAAGTGAAGACAAAAGTCAATATTCAATATAAAAATCAATCATTAAAGGCATGGAACCCTTTTTTTCTCTATTTTCTATTTTTATATTCATATGAGTGTCCGGTAACAATTAAATATTTTGCACACTCACATGTCTTTCATTCATGCAATGAAAAGGATGAAAAAAACGTGAACTAGAATAGAAATCAATAAAAATAATAATAATAATAATACGTCTAACACAGACAAAGACATATTTTTAGTCATCGATCAATGTCAGAAGAGTAATTAATATTGATTAGTTTGCTTCTGTGAATGATTTTTTGAATGTCTGAGACTGAGCTTAGAATTATTTGCAATTTTTTGTTTCACATCAAAACTTTTACTTTTTACTGTCTTCCTAAAAATTTCATTTATTTTTCAAAGTACAGTTTTCATTGAGTCATAGCGAAATGTGTTGTAATAGTTAGAGAAAAAGATAAGAAAACGACAAACCGGAAACACATTTAACAGACATTCGAATATTGTGACTCTTGCTCTGTTTTTTTTCATGACTCGTTATGTTTATATGCTTTTAATGTACAGTGTACAAAATGTTATTTTTGGCACACCTCCCAAAATAATGTCTATGTCAATTTTAGTTATCGAGTTACCGAGTCGAGAGTGTTTTTGTGTGTGTGTGTCTGTTTGACTATTAAAATATCCCACTGTACAGTGTACAGAGAGACGAAGGAAAGTGTGTCTGCATTTCAGTTATCATTGAAATGAAAATGTGGCAATAAATGACTAGATCAGCACTACTAAAAATTCTCTAGACAAAGTTTATGTCGATTTGTTTTTCTTCTAGATATCAAGTGTAAGATCATTAAAATTTGTCTTTGGTTTAATTTTCCATTTTTTTTTTCAAATTCATTTGCAGTGAACAGATGTGAATATTTACTTTTCACTAAAAATATTCCGGGAGGTCCAATCAAAATAACTTCAGAAGTCGAATTCGTTTCAATTCATTGATTGAATTTATTTTCAATTTAGACCACATGCCCAATTTAAATGCATTAAGAGCCTAATTCACTCCCACATTCACACAAAATTTAAATAACAATTGACGTAAACACTCATAAAAAGTCTTAAAATGTTACATTTTACATAGTCCACACAATTCAACTTCATTGTCGTCATCATCATAGTCATCATTCGACATTTAACAGGTAAGATTAAGATTAAGAACTTAGAAAAAGAAGAAAAAAAAATAATAAGAAAGATCAACAAAAAAAATATCTTTATCATCATCAATTTTTAAGTTCACAATCGATCTTTGTTCAATTTCTAATCTGTTATGTGAGGGAAAAAAGTATCAATAATGTCAACTTCAATAATATAATAAATGATTCATAATAATATTTAACATTGAGATACAAAATTTATGGACAAAAAAATTATGTTGATAAAATTTTTTATTTATATAAAAAAATATTTTTTTAACGTCATCATAACGTTATTTATGCTCTTACTATATCATCATTTTTATCTCTTTCTACTGTTACTATTTTTACTATTTAGGTTTGTTAGAAAGAAAGTGGAAGAAAAAAAACTGAATTTAAATTTATTTGTACAAAAAAAAATAATAAATTCCATTACATTATCAAATATTTTATAAAATTATAGAAATAAAGTTAAAAAATAAACTATTTTACATAAATTATCATGATTTTTAAAGTTCACCGTATCTTTTAGTTAGAAATGTTTTTTTTTTCAAATTGATGGTAATCAGTTTCGTTTTTAACGCATTTCTTAAAAATGCTGGTATTGGGCCCTTTCCGTCTGTGTCAATGTCGCCAATCATTGAAAAATTGCGTCAGTAATTTAAAAAATAACTTCAATCTTTAAAAATGTCCCCAATCATTGAAAAAATGTCACCTATCATTAAAAAATGTCACCTATCATTAAAAAATGTCGACAGTCATTAAAAATTGTCACCAATCATTGAAAAACGGCGCCAGTCATTAAAAAAAACCATTTAAATGTTAAAAAATCAAAAAGACAATATAAAACTTATTCGAAGCTTTTTACGAAAATTCCATTGTACAAACTTTCAATAATGAAGCTACTTCACATTCTCCAGCAAAAAAAAAGGCAAAATAAGAAATATGACCATATTTTTCTCTCAAGTTGATATTAAATTTCATTCTTGATCTCAAATCACTTGACCCATATTTTCCCTGTTTACTTTAACACAATATTGTATGAACCTTACAAAATTAATTTTAAACCATCTTCAATATCACATTATTTTCATTCCAACACTCGATCCTTGTCCTTATTTGACGCTTATTTCAGAAAATAATTTACTTAATGGTGCAATCAGAATCACTTCTTCTTCTTTCATTCTGCTTCTTGTTCTTGTTATCTCTTGTTATTAAAAGTACTTTTATGACACTAGTACATAAACCCACACACACACACACACACACACACTATTTTCAATGAAATAAGTACTTTTTATTGTTTTAAAAGTGTACAAGTTTAGTTGTTAAATTGTTGAATACAAACGACAAAAAAATGAAGACGACATAACAAGGAGCTGTTTTCACACTACACACACTTGAAACAATTAAACTTTTCTTTTCACAGTTTCACATCTCTTGTTTCATTATTATACAGAAAATTCCTTAAAATATTTGTGATTGTGTGTGTCTTGTCATCACAAGTGCAATTATTTTAAAGATTTTCTTTTATTTCATTATTATTTAACTTTAACGTGTATTGTGTATGAAGTGAAAAAACAATTACAACAAATAATAAAATAAAAACAAGTGCCATGGTCTCATTGCTGCATAACAAAAGAAAAGGAAAAAGCAAACTTAGTAATAGTACAATTTAACAATATAAATAAGTGTAAAGTAGATGAAAAGTAGTCTCTTCAATTTTTTTTCTTCTCAAATTTAATGCCTATGAAATTTAATGATAAAATAAAATAATAAACAATTTTTCCTTATTTTCCTTAATTTTGGTGGTGAATATTGAATGCAAACACTGAAACATCAAACACAATACAATTATTCATGAGTGAAGTGTTGGCTTAACAATGAATTTACAACAAAAACCGGCGACAACAAAATTGTGTTTATTTGTTCTGGAGAAAAAGAAAAACAGAAGGACTAATTATTTTATTTCCGCCCAAGTGGCTTTTCACATTGTTTTGTTTCGTGATGGTGCTCAACGAAATTTAGTTTAAATGTGGAATCATGATTTTGAATGTGAGAGTGGAAGTGGCGGTAAATTGTTTCATTTTAAAAAAAATTTTAAGTATAGTTTCAATGACTTTAAAAGACCTTTTGACTTGGATTTGTGTTGAATTTGATTTCTTAGATAAATTTTTTCATTTCAGATAAGAACCAGCACTCAGACCAATTTTTGGAGCCACGAAAACAAAAAAGAAGGCCCGTCTACCTGGATCAGTTCAGTAAAGTATCCACACCTTCTGATAAAACAGATCAAGACTGACTCCATTTCACTTTTGATCGCATCATGACTAGATACACACTTGAAAAGTTTGAAAAATCCTATGAGAAGAAACAAGTTGCAGCAACACCGTCCTTTAGTGCTCCGTTAGTAAAGCAGGCCTTCCAATCTCCATCTAAAGCGCTTGGTAAGTAACCAGGAGCTTCAGATCAATCACTACAGCTTGTAAGTTCTGTGATTTGGGTCACATGATTAAAAGATACAAATTAGATGGATGTAATCAGCTGTTATCAAGGTCAGTTCTTGATCAACTCGTTCACTTCGTTTCGAGACATCATCATGGAAATTGAAATTTTAAGTGAAATAAACAAAAATTTATTAAAAAATTAATAAAAGAAGTTTGAGAGAACCTTCAAGGGACTAGGAATCCATAATAAGCTTTGAAAAAGTACATTTATTACAAAAATATGTTCTGAATTTGCTTCCAGACAGAAGCTCAGTTCAAAGTAAATCAAAATTAGGTCATCACAATTTGAAATTCAATAATCTCTTTTGATTGAATTTCATTAAAATGAAAAAAAAATAAATTAATACCATCATTAAATCGATAGTCTAAAATTAAAACAAAAAAAAGATGACTGATAACAAGAAAAAATAATAAAAATAAATAGCAATTAAATTTAAATTTCATTCAATTCAAAATGAACTCAAACACTCAAAATACACTGACGAAAAAAGAAGGAAAAAAATTATTATAAATTAATTGATATATTATATTTTTATCTCTGATAAAGCAAATTTTTTTTTTTTAATTGTGAGAATATGTAATTATTTTCGATTATATTTTTTTTCCGTGCTTCTGAGCACTCTCCAACTCATATGATATTTCATTTCAATGTACTATCATCAGAATTGATATTAAAGCTATTGAGATAATAATTATTTTTAACATTTGTGTTGAAGTGAATTCTCCTGTACGTCAATTTAATTCGTTAAATTATTTCTCTTTTAATTTTCTGGTATTTTACACAATTTTTTAATGTTTTATTTTATTTTTTTTTTGTATTGTATTTTTTTAAAATTCCATTAAAAATAAAAAAAAATATAACATAGCGCATGGTGGATTATTTTTTTGTTCAGTGATAAAGTGCTGAGCTTAATATAAGTGAGTGTTATACTTTGTTATAAGTATGAATGTGAATCCATAGAGAAAAATAATAAAATTTAATTGGAATTTTTTTTTGTATATCATCGCACATTTCTCATCATTTCAAGTGTGTACGAGAAGTGAAATTGCAGTACGATGATAAACCACTTCATTTATTATTTGAATTCGATTCCAACTGAATTAAGACTGAAATTAAATGAAATGAAATATAAAAAAATAATTAATTAAGTAGTGCGATCAGATTACATGAAATCTTTTTGTATGTTCATCTTCTAGCTATTTTTTGTTGCAACATCGGAATTTTATCTCATACTTGAAGTGCTCATGCTTCATTACTCTTAATTTTATTTTCATTTTACATTTTACTCTATTTTTTTCATTGAAATTCAAATAAAAAAATTGAAAAAAAAAATAGTTTATCAGTAATTAAAATTTCAATAAAAAAATTTAAATGATGTCACACTTAATTAAATTTAACCTCTCAAAATAAAAAAGAGAATCAATTTTTTTTAATATTATGTCATTATCGATTTATTGGTATCGTGAGTCAAAATAACAATCATAAAAATAATAAAAAAATATCTTTTTTAATTTAAAATTGAAAAGAATAATAAGCGACAGGCCCCTGTCTAAATTAAATTTTTGAATAATTTAGATATATGTTGGTCCATTAACCGTCACAATACGATGCGTTGCGTGTGGAATTTTATTTAATTTTTTTTGGCTTTCTATCAAAATGATTCAATTAATAGAATGTTTTTTTTTTTGTAAAATTCTCATACAAATTTCATTTAATTTAAGTATAACATTTGTTTGACTTTATTAAGACATTTACTGGTCATGTTTTGTCTGCCCTGATAAAATTTAATTGATTAAAATACCAGAATTGATTCGTTTGGGCAATGTTTGAATTTGAAAGTGTTTCATCATGATTGGCCTTGAAATTTATTCTTTTTTTTTATTATTGAATCATAAAATTGACTAATTGAATTTATAATAAAATTTTATATTAAAATGGATTTTTAACAGATTTAAATTCAATTCAAATCGAAGGATTTCCAACAACAACAGAACAGATTTAACATAATCGAGGACCCACTCTGCTTATGCCAACAGGGGTACCAGAAAATAGACTACCGGCTATCGTCATGCGACTAACTCCATAGAAGCAACACAAAGGTAGAACTAAAAAAATTAGGAATAACAGAAAACACAGATGTACGGGACATGTTAGGCAGACAAAAATTTGCGACGATACCAGTATTGAGAGAGATCTTTGAAAAAGCCAGCTCGAAATATAAAAATCAAACCAACCATGGAAATCCGATAGGTCCCTATATAATATAAACAGAACGAAAAATAGAGAAAAAAAAACTCTTGTTCTGTCATTGAAAAGAAATGAAAGCCTCAGATTTATCTTCTTAAAAAGTTCTTTAATTAATGCCAATTTTTTTAACAGTATTATCGCTTTCACATTTCTCGCAAAACAAAACATTAAATAAAAAAATGGGAAATTCTAACCACTGGGCGGTTTAGAAAAGTGCATTTCGATGGGACTCGTTTCATTGAATATAATCAAGTTTTAATTTAAATAATTATACCGCCATTTTGAAAATAACGGTGATTTTGAAAATAACGGTCATTTTGAAAATAACGGCCATTTTGAAAATAACGGTCATTTTGAAAATTTTCCGCCATTTTGAAAAACTTTCGCCATTTTAAAAATTTTAAAAAAAATATTTGAAAAAATCGGACATTTTGGGGTTTTGAACATTTTCAGGCTCTGGAGCCTAATTCTTGAGCCCAACTTCTGAGCCCAATTCCTGAGCTAATCTTAGAGCCATTAAGTTAAAATTCATTTTAGTAAACTTCTTCACCCAACAAAACATTTATAAATAATTTTAAAATTTTAACCGTTTTTAACGGTTTTTCAGGCTTCGGAGGCTCTAGAGCCCAATACCTGAGCCCAATCTCAAAACTAATGAGTTTAAAATCATCCTTAAGACTTCCTCTATCTAATAAAAAAAACCCGACCAGGCTCCGATGGACCATTCCGGAGTTATGGATAGCGATCAGTGGTCGGAGTGTCAGAGTGTCAGAGTGACGGCGGACAAACCGTCTGTAATAGTGCATTTTTTCTTACGAAATGCACTAAAAATACATAGAAACTGATCGTACTTTAACCCCCATAATTTTCAAAAAGAAAAAAAAATATTCATCATTAGTCCTCATTCTCTGTCTTGTTACTGATAAGACAATTAAGGATTAAAACAATCCTTAACTAAGCACAGACAACCACGTTGTTCATTTTCTTATACTTATAGAAAATCTTTTATTATATGAAGAAAAAGTTTAAGAAAGTTCAACAGACAATTCATACATGACAAAGAAGATAAGCGAAGAGAAGTTTACAGAAGAAAAGGAAACGAAGGATGTCACAAAACAAAACAACCAAAAAATCTTTAATTAATTAATTATTTGTATTGAGGTTCGCCTCTGAATTAAAATTAATTAAATTAAGATTTTTTTTTCTGTCCTTTCTCAATCCTTTTTATTCACATTTAAAGTGTCCTTGTTAACCATAATTAGATAAAAATTATGTTTTAAATTTAAAACAAGAACAAATTCATTATTATTAAAGTTTGTAATCTAATCAGATTAAGGGAAAAAAGACAATTATTTTTGTAACAACTTTTAACCAAATTTTATATGAAAAATGTTAAATTTAAAACTTTTTACGGTTGAGTACATTAAAGTTGCCAAGAATGAGAGTCTGACCTCATAATTTTTTGAAATTATTTTTACAAGTCCTTAAATTGAATGTAAATGAATGAAACAAAAAGAACATTAATTGTGTGGTGTACCTGGAAGATAAAGTAAAAGCAAGTGGGCGAAAATAATTTTTTTATGACCAGTAAAAAAAAACAAGAGAAGTGAAATGAAAAAGGAAGAAAAGAAAAGGAAAACAAAAAAAAATGAGTTAAAAAACATAATTTAATAATATTATTATTAGATTATCACACTAAAAAAAACGAGAAAAAAGTAAATTCCAAGTCCAAAACCCTTATTAAAAATTTTCCTTGAAATGTTTTAAAAATAAGACAACAAAAAAAACGAAAAAGAAGATGATAACAAAAAAATTTAATTCAGTTAAAATAAAATTACAAGAAAAAAACAAAAAAAATCATTATCAGTTAAAAAAGACACACAATCCAATTTTTTATTTTATTTTCATTTCAATTCTGACGCAAAAAAATCATCATCATCGCATTCGATACACTTAAAACAGACACATACAAATAAAATCCATATAAGGAAGAAGACAAAAACAAAAAAACAACAAACAAGAACAAACTTTTTAAATTGGATTATCACTTGTTTTCAAACCAATTAATTATTAACAAAGCACAACTTTTGTATCATCAGAAGTGTTGACATAAAAATTCTCTTCAAATAAATTCACGGATTAATCCATTTTTTATTATTATTTATATTAATTATCATCATCATAAAAATAGAAAAAAAAAATACGAGAACCCAAAATTGATAAGAAAAGTTTCTTGTCATGTCATAATTTGTCAGTTGTCACAAAATGTGAAATAATAAAATTAAATTTATGGTTAATTATTGTGATTTTGTAATTTTATTTTAAATTTTAATTTTTTTTTGTTCTATTTAATATAAAAAGTAAAATAACGAAAAAATGACTAGGCAATAATTGATGGGGAAGGAAAAAAAATGAGACGGGTTAACATGGGAATGTTATCAGTGTGTGAATTTCTTATCAAATGGAAGGTCATTCAGAATTTGGAGTAATTGTGATCAATTTTTATTTAGGATTTTATTTCAAAGACATTCGTTGACATGAGCAAAACATGATTAAAGTTTTTGATGACTTTAAGTTCGGATTCGAAGTTCTAAAACGCTTGTTAACCAGAATATGAGAGTATCGTCCGAGAAATTAATTCAGAGCTTTGATAGACGTTTAAATTGTCTGTTTAAAATCGTGTTTAGCAATAAAGTTCATGTACAACTAGATGAGAATATGACAAAAAAATCCGTAGAACTAACAATGCCATATGGAATTCTTGACTCATTTTAAATGTTTGATGACTCTACGTTTGAAGTACAATCAAATTTTATCTTAAATTTGCTCTCCCATGTTGATCATTTGATTAAACTATTTTTTTTTTGTTATTTTCATAAGAAATAAAAAAAAACCATCATAAAATATACTAAAACAACAAAAAAATACCAAACAAACACGTTTTCATTTCATTTTGTAGGATGCTCATTTAATAAAATTATCAAAAAAATCGTTAATGAGTTTAAATTAATCATCTGACACACATGTCTCTTGATAAAAATTTGATTTGAATTTCTTCTTTTAAATGAACAAAAATGTTATCTAAAATATTTTAAATTGTATACGAGCTGACATTCAATACAAAAAAATATCTAAACTATTAATTGTGTGGTGATAAAAAAACGGAGAAAAAAATATTTGATTCGACCTCCGCAATTTATTCTGTCATTTTTTTTAATGATAAATATTAAGTTTTATTTTTTTAAATAAAATAAAATTTGATTTAATTGAATTAATTACTGAATCTGTGGTTTTTTTTTAAAGATTAATATTAAGATTAAGACTTCATTAATTTTTAGTGCATTTCGTAAGAAGAAAATGCTTTATTACAGACGGTTTGTCTGCCGTCACTGATCGCTATCCATAATTACGGAACGGTTCATAAAAGCAAGGTTGAGTTTTTTTGTGAGAAAAAGTAGCTCATAAAAATAATTTATACCTTATAGTTCTAAGATTGGGCTCATGGATTTGGTTCCAGAGCCTCAAAAACCGTTAAAAACGGTTAAACATTTTAAAAAATTCTTATTTTTTAATTGAACAAAGGACCTCATAAGAATGAAATTTAACTCATTAGCTGTGAGATTGGGCTCAAGAGCCTTCAGAGCCTAAAAACGGTCAAAAGCTTAAAATCCTAGATTTTCCCAAAATGGCCTATGGCTTTTAATTTAACGTTGAATTTATTGAGCATTATTAGAGATGAAATCATAAATCGATTAAGATGAAAGATTAAATTTAAAAAATCTTAATTACAAATGATATTAATCATTAACTTTCTTTTGAAGTATGCTGGTTCATTTTTTAACATCATGAGTTGAATGAAACTTTCTGGACATCAGCTAAATGAATGAAAAACATAAAATTTGATACAATTAAAGGGTATTTTAATCATTTATTTGTCTTAGCCTGGGTAAAGGATTGAATTCCAGAGTTGTCTTTTGCACCGTCGACCTACCTCACTCATCTTAAATTGGATAAACAATGTCACAGTCCACAGCTGCTCTAGCTCAACTCAGGTTAACTCGACTCAACGACTCAAGCAGGAGCGACGATGAGAAGAAGAATTTCAAGAAACGAATTCAAATGAAATATCATTTTCCAGGAAAAGACATGAATTGGCTTAAAATCAATTCAAAATCAAAAAATCAACATAAAATCATCAAGGAATTCAAGGATTTCAAGGAAACAAAATCTAGTTCAAATACTTGAATAACATTTTTTTTCTTGTATTCCTTTTTCTGAAGTATTTGAAAAAATTCAAATACAATATAGAATGCAATATAGCAATAAAAATAAGAAGAAGCAGCACAAAAAATACAGAAAAAAACAGATACAGAATCATGTTAAATAAATAAACAAAATAAATACATAAATAGTTTAGTTATCGTCTCATCTTGATAATATCATTGAGAAATTCTATGATAAATTGTATTAAAATGCAAAAGACTGTTTATTTTCATTTCATTTTGATTTGATGTTCCTTGAATATGCATCCGTTTTGATTTTGCCTAGTTATTTTTTTTTTAAATATAATAATAATGAAGAAGAAGAAAACTACATGACACACATCCTTATCTTGTTCATATTTCAAGGAAGGTCCCATTGAACACGATTTTGTCTTCAAAATTATAAAATGTATTTTGTATATTTATCGACAAGATACAATAAACAAATAAAATAAAAAAATATACATATAACTTTTATTTGTGTTTCTTTATCAAACAAACAAATAAAAAAAAATGTACAATTTGAAACTAAAATAAACTGTGTCGCATTTCCAATCCGTACTATGATCATATGTGAACATATTTGATAATATTTCTATGTTTTGCTATTTTAAAGATTATTTGACAAGTATACAAAATTGAATATAAAGTATAAAATACAGTCAAAAGACACACAGATGGAAAACATAAATAAAATTCTAATTCAAATGATGACAAAACATGCATCAAAAAAAATAACATATAAAATTTATCTGTTTTTCTCTCTCTCATTCAATATAAGGTACTTTATTATAAGAAAATTCTTCTAAATATAATTTAATAAATTTTATTTGATTTTTTTTTGTATTTAATTTCAAATAAGAAACGATACAAAAAATCACATCTGTATCTAAATATCTCATATTTTATTTTAAATGTTCAAATACATGCTATTTTGATGCATTTATTTATGTTAATTAGCATGAACTTGTACTGTATTTAGTCATCATTTTTTTCTCTATATTTTTTGTATGCACTTGCGTCATCGTCATAGCACACACACACAAGAAAAAATTATAATGAAGAAGAAAACAATTTTTTAATTACCAGCATGAGTGCCAAAGTGAAATGAAATGTTAAATAATGCGACATGAGAATGAATTCCGATGGTGACACACACAAAAAATTTTCCTTGTACTGATTTGATCTTTAAATGTCTTCTTGAATTGAGATTTCTTTTAATTCAATTTTATTTGACTACTTTTTTTAAAAAAAAAAAATAAATTTTAGAAGAGGGAACTTTTCTTTATTTGTGAGAGGGGATTAAAAGGCAAAAAAAAATAATTGAAGGAAAAAAATTCTTCTGTGATTCTTTGATAATGCAATGCAATGAAAAAAAAAGATAAAATTATGTCATAGAATAATTTTAATGATATTTTTTTCTCTCATTTTAATGGATAAATTAATGATACTGTTAATATTGTGACTTATGTAATTTTAATTTTATTAGATTAAAAGTTACATTTAAATTTAAACATTTTTTTTCGTAAAATAATTTTAAAAATAGAAAAAAAGAGGATCAAAGATAAAAATTAAAATAAAATTAATGATGAACAATAAATAAAAAAAAATTAAGAAAACACGAAAATTATCACGTTTTCTTGTCATTAAAATAAAAAATAAGTTGTTTGTAACTTTTAAGGGGATAAAAAATTAAAAAAAGAAACATTTTCAGGGTCAGGTCAACTTTGTTTAAAATAAAAACAGTAAAAATTCCATAAACCATATTTTTTTAAATTAAAAAAATCGTTAAAATTTAGCAAACTTCGACATAACAGCGCCATTCCTTACGATTTTAAATTCTGATTCAAATTTAAAGCATATTTTGACGATTTGAGATCAAAAAAAGTCAAATCGTGAATCAAGGAATTTTGTGAAACTGCGAATTTTCAAAAATCACGAAAATTACAAAAATCGTGAAAAACCGCAAAACTTTCAGAAACCGCGGATTTTTTAAAATTAAAAAACTTGCGAAAATCGCTACAAACCTTGAAAAATCGCGGAATTTTGATTTTAAAAAATTTTGTGATTTTGAAAGTGTCGCAATTTTGAAAATTTGCTATTTGTTTTCGCAACTTTTCGAAATCTAGAAATTTCACAGTTTTTCGCATTTTAAAAATTTACTTGTATGATTTTTTAACAAGAACTTTTCAATGAGGTATCGCTGAGGTGCCTTAAGGCGCTACTACACCAACATTTTTTAAAGTGAGGACGTTAATTGTTCGTCAAGAAAATCGAAAACTTCTCATTTTTAAAAAAAATCTTTTAAACTCGGAAAAAACTCATATGACTCTTCTCAGAGCTGAAATTCCCATCTAAAAATAATTTCCATGAATTCATTCAAAAATACCCCATAATGATTGCTAAAAATTCCAATTCCTTGTAATAATACATCCCAAATAATACATCATCGTTGTCATAATATTCCATCCTTCAAAATTAAATTTTCTCATATCATACAAAAAATATCTTTACATGTAGGTTAAATTTCCATTGGCAACCCAAATAAGCACCAAATTTTATTATAATTGTTCTGTAAAATGTATTATTAATAGATTCCAATTCAATTTTCCCTTCGTCTCGTCTCATCTCATGTCATTTTATTGTGGAAAAATGTGAAAGTGAAAAGGAAAACGAAAATTTTCAATTCCGCTTCTTGAATTGAAAGTCATCGTGATATGTTATTACAAGGAAGGCTTGGTTATTTGTTGTCGTTTGTTGTTGCTCAAACGTGAAAATAAGCGAAAAATAATAATAATAATAATTTATTTTTTTTGAATAAGGTACACATTAAAAATAAATTCGTAGGATTGTCATTTGAGTTACTTACGGAAATGGAAATTTTGTGCGTGTTTTTGCATTTCAGTGTGAATGTTATTTGTGTGAATTGTGACTGATTCAACATTACATTAATTTTTGTATGTGAACTTACATTCGCACATTCATTTAGCGATAGATGCGTGAAAAAATGTGTGTCATGTCAGACTCTGCTTTTGTAATAAAACCATGAAAATTGACTTAAAAGAAAGACATTCATTTCTCATGTTTCCTTTTACTTTTTATTTCCTTTCAAACACACTCACACACACACATACACACACATAGCTAAAAATGTATAATTTGGTGCCAGTTAAAAGGAGACACGCAGCACGATCGATAAAAAGGACATTAAGCCATTTATTATATGAAATTTATTTATTTAGCATTTTTTTCTTCCTCTTTTTTCATTGCGTCTTTATTTGATTGCCTTGTATTGGCTTGGCTCTTCTCTACTTTTATTTATTTGAAAGACGTCTTTTGAAATGTGTCTACCTTTATAAAAAAAATAAAAAAGAAATGTACAAATTCTCAGGTAAATAAGAATAATAAGTGGAAATATAAAGTCAATATTAATAAAAGGTTTTTCTCTTCGTTTACTTTCATTTTTTATTTCATTTTCGTTTTGCTGCCTCTTTCAAAAGCAAATTCAAAGAAAACGAAAATTATGTGAATTATTTGTATCATTTGTGATATTTTCTCAAGATGATTTGATAAACATCGAACATTGAAAAAAAAGTAAATACTTTCAATGATTTGAAGATGAAAATAAAAATTACCTCTCATCTAAAAAAAATCGAGGACAAATCAAAATTTCAGACTAAATGCCATCAAAATTCACATCACATCACACACACACACACTCACTCCTTTTTTTTCATTCAGTTCATGATGCTCCTGATAATGATCACATAACTTATTTATGAGAAAATACGTCAAATTTTATTATAATTCAATCAATTTCTGTCACATTACTGACCCATTATAAATAATTTGATGCTCGTGTCAATTTTTGATAACATTATATTTGAAATTCTCACTTTCAATGTGACGATGAAAAGAAGAAGAAAAAAATACACACACACACACACACATATATATCACACAAAAAGTATTAATTCAATTTATTAAGAAATATTTTCCTTGTTATTTTGGGTTTCATTTCTTTCTCTTACCCCTTATGCTATTTTTTCATACTTCATTACTTGCCATTACACCTTTCTATGTTTTTTTTACTTTTTTTTCTCATTTTCTGTAAAAGTTTTTACTCATAAAACAAAATTTTTTCGCCAATAGCGTTCTATATGTGGCAAGTAAAATAGCTAAAAATAGAAAAAAAATAAAAGGAAAATGATATAAAAAAAATATACAAACACATTTTTACTTGGATACGACTTGGATGATTTGATACAATTAAATGATAAAATTCAATACAAAAAGTTTCAGAGTGCGATATGAGGTGAAAACGAAAAAAAAGGTATGAAATTAATAGACCAACAAAATTGTGACCCATATTGATGACATGGTCCATGCTCACTGGCGGATTGGTCATTCGGGCCATCTGGCAAATGCCAGAAAGGCCGCAGTCGATCGTCTTGTTAAAGTTAAGCATACATTTTAAAGGAAAATCATACGCAATGCCAGGACCGTTAATAATTTTCAATCTGTTCCTGTCGATGGTCTCATTCAATGATTTTCCTTCAAAGAAATCTCAAACGGCTACGATGATGCTTCTTCTGAGTTGAATTTGAACATCCCTTTATCTTAATAAAATTTCAATCAAAATTCCACCAAAAATCTCAGAAAAAATAAATAAAATAAAAATAATAACTAGGAAATTCTATTTCCCAATTTCAATTCAATAAAATATCAAATTTATCATTCAATATAATAATAATGGCAATAATACCAAATAATAGTGCTAATCTACAATGTTATTTCTCCATTTACAATCGTGCCTTCAAAAAACATTTATTTTATATATATTTTTATATTTGGATAAACACACACATTTACTCGGATTTCTGTTGCTGTTACGATGTCATAACTACATGATAAAATTTATTTTTTTGCTTAGATTTTTTTTTTTTGGATTCAATAAGGGAATGTTTGTGTATGTGTATGTGTGTGTATTGATTCCATGTAAATAACAAAATAAATGTTATTATTTAGTCACAATATCAGATTTTATTTTGATGTTATCAGGAATTTTCCTTTAATATCATATTGATTTTTATTTTTTGGATTTTTCGCTACATATCCTAAGCTCAATCATAGTGTAAAGAATTTTGATCCATGAAATATATGAAATGATAAGGAAATTTCCAAATGTAATTGAACAGTTACTTTTTGTTTTATGTTTCGTTTTCACTTCCTTTTAGTTGAATTTCGCTTTTGTGTTCCATTTCAATTCAATGAAAAAGATTCAGATTTTTTTCCTTTTTGATATTGAATGGAGCAAAAATTAACTTCATAAAAACCTTAAATTGTATATTTACACAAATATTTGATGATTCGAATGCGGAAAATAAATGTAGACCAAAAATGGAAGAAATAAAACTTATTTATGGGTGTGTGTGTGTGAGTGTGTGTGTGTGTACGAAATTTATGTGATCCATTTGACCAAAACGAGGAAAAGGGAAAACAAAAAAACGTGATGTTTTGACTGGTGAATAAAATCGATTTGATGAATTTTCATCAGTGTTATTCAGATGAATGTGAAAGGGAAAATGTGAGTAAGCAGACACGTATTTGGGCTCAATTCGAACTAATGAATAATCGATAATTGGTTGAGGAAAAGAAAAATGGAATTTTAAACTGATTTTTTTCAGAAGGAACTTTAAAAATTATATTTCAATGTAAAGTAAGGGTAGGGCTTCATTTGTAACACAATTCCTAAAGTAAACATACTTGAATTTAATTTAAAAACGACTAGACGAACAATTTATATTCAAACAGTTACAGTGTAAGTTGAAAATGTCCCGCAAATGTGCCTAGAGAGACATTTTCACCTTGCAGTGTATGCATGAAGAAAAATATAAAATAAAAAATCATAAAAATATGCTAAATCATGGAAATATAAGCCTTTACCTGATACCATACAACATAAATTTAACGATAACTTATAAAATATTCCATGAAATAGTCAGTCCAATGCAATATTTTCATGCAAGGCTTCAAGAAAAATATGAAGCAAAAAAATAATGTAATGAAAATTTATTATCAGAGTAGTTTTTTTTTCCTATTTCACTACATTTTCTTACTATGAACCATGAATGGAAACTAAGTTCATCGCCGTAGAACCGTGAAAAGGCAAATATTTTTCATATTATTAATATTTTACACCTGAGCTCGTCTCGTCTTCTTTTAATGTAGTCAGTTCTCTTCTAGTTTTCATATTCTTTTTTTTTATATTTATAGTAAAAGAATAAACTTGAATGAAATAAAATTGTAAAAGTATGAAACAAAGAAGATGAAATGAAATGAGGGAAAAAATTAATTTCAAAAATAAATCCCTTTAAAATTTATTTATATTTCATTACAACGTTACTTCCATACATAAAGTTAAAGGAAAAATGTTGTCTGGATTTTTCTTATACATACATTTCAGTTTTTGATGAAATGTAAAATTTTACAGTGAAATCTTAAATTTTTCGATATTAACTTTTAGAAAAAGTGTGGCATGTGCAAAATATTTAAAGCAATAATAACAAGAGAAATTATAAATGATCGTCCTCTTGGTTTACCACAATATTTTCCCTTGAGTTTCATTTATTTGAAATTTTGCCTTTTCTTTGTTTGTCTTAAAATTCTACAATATTTTTATTTTTTTTTTCAATGTAACGATAACCCTTGAAATGAGATTTTTCTTAGAATGATAATAAATTTAATTTTAACTTTAACTTTAAATTTTTAAGCAGATACCTTTGAAATGGGATATCATTTAATGGACATTTAATTATTATTATTGTAAATTAAAAGGAAAAAAAACAAAACATCTCAAGGCAAAATAATAATTTATCGATTTCTTTGAAAATGTAAATACAAACAAGCCCGGTTAACCATATTTCCTATAATTTTTGCTATTTTATTTAGGAGCAAAGTTTATACAGAATCCTACTAAGAAAAACAGGAAAAAAAGGTAAATAATTGTTAATACAAAAATAAATAACAACATTGAACCACTGTTTGAATGGGTTTTAGTCCCTTTTTTTGTTTGATGGTCACAATTTAAAGTAAATAAGCCGATTATTATTTCAATTTGTTTAGAAATGATATTGGTTACAGTGTTACAGTAAAAAAATATCGATTTTTTCAATGAATCGGTTAAATGAAGGAAAACTTATGAAAATTATATTTATTTGAGTGTTTTTGAATTTCGTAATAATTTGAAAATTGAAAACTTTTCCAAGAATATCGAGGTTAAGCTTCAGTGCTTCTAGGTTTTAGGCTCTCTTTGGAATTATCTGGTCTCAAGACGTCCAGGAGCACCGCGTAAGACATGGAATGACGCCTTGCATTCAAAAAAAACATCATAGAAACGAGAGCTTACCTATCAAGGGTATCTAAGGAAGCTGGCAAGCTCTGTGATTTGGACAATATATGAACATTTAATGATAATTCCAAGGAAATTTATTTTTATTTATTTTTATGAAATAAAGCTAGATACGTTCCTTCAAAGATCCCTCATACACCATGCGATTTATTGCAGCGTTGGCAACGAATAGATAAATCTGGAGAGAAGGAAATATTCTTTGACAATTAGGGCTTCATGATTTTTTTTTCTGTTTGGTTTTACTTGGACAATAAATTACTGTTTTGCCAAAGACTTCTTCTTCTTTGGCTTTATATTTGACAGTGTTCGTAAATTTTTTTTATCATCTGTGAATTGCGTATTTAGGACTCTAACAATATCGTTGCAAACATAAGCGTAAAAATACATGTTAGTGTTAAAATCGAAAACGAAAATTTAAATAATAATCAATTCTTGTTTTCATAATCTCCTAAAAGCAGGAATTAAAACCTACATTAAATTTTTTCAGGAAATGCGCTTTTGTATGTCCTTCCCAAACACATTTAAATTCCTACAGATTTTTTTGAGGTAAACCTCCATCATATTAATATTTTTAACATATACCCACTTTTTCCAAGAAAAACCATATTTAAGTAGAAACCACTCAAATAACAACAAAACTTCATGAATATCCTATTAAAATGGTTTAAAAAAACACTCTTGATTATTTTCACATGAAATAACTCATAAAATTTACACCTTTTGAGAGAAAAAAATGTTTATGTATATTATTCATACATTTGAGCGTGTGTTTGAACATGAATAATTGAATTAAAATATGTCTGGTTGAATTTATTGTTAAAAATAATAATCATAATGTTCATTATGTGAAGAAATATCAGTTATATTAACTTTTTATGATAAGAATCTTTGTAACCAAAGTTCGTGGGTGCAAAAATTAGCACTAGATAACATTTGAAAAGGGATTATTTCAAATTTCACCAAAAATCAACCCGTTGGGCAAAAATCTAATGGAAAAACGCATCATTTTGTGACTATTTCTCTCTATATATAGCATTTCGTTGTCCAGGGGGAATTATCCCTGATTTTCAATAAATTCAACAAATCATAAAAATATTTTTCAATATTTTTAATAATATTTTCATTTCATATTTTAACGTTTCATCACTCAAATTAAAACAAATATAGTCATTATGATTATCATCATTTCAATCATTAATTAATTTATATTCAATATCCGACAATTATCATCATCATTATTTTGTATGGGATGATTTCTGTCGATTATTAGTAATTAATTTCATATGTTTATATACAAATATTGAATGACCTCCTGGTTTAATGTACACTGTAAAGTGAAAACGCCTCGCAGACCAGCCCGAATTATAAGCGTGGACTACAAATTGCCCATAAAAATCGATTTTTTTACAGATCTAGAGGAAATGCGATAAAAATTCCATTCATCAAACGCCCTGAAAGCGTCAATCAAAGATCCGCGTTAAAGGACCAAGTCTATTTGTACTGCGGGACGTTTCCAACTTACAGTGTATGAGTGGAAACAAGGGGTAAGTGAATTACACAGCTTAACAAAATAAAATCGATGTGCTTGCTTTGAGAAATCCCGAAACACGTCAAAAAGATTTTTGAATCCTGATTATTTTCCACTTTGAAATTTTAAAATTCACTGATTCGTGTTTGTTTTATGAAATAATGAAATTTGTATGGAAAAGAGCCATTTTCCCTTTAAGTTCAAATTATTAAATATCAAAGTTTAAACTTTTCTGAAGTTAATTTTGTTCCAAAGTGTCAAGTAATTTATATCGTTGGAAAGAAGGCAAAAAAGGCTAACAGAAAATATAAATTTTAATATAGTTTGCCCAATTATATTGGGCTTTTTCAGGCTAAAAATTAAAAAAAAAGGAAAAATACTTTATTTTTTTGTATTTTTTGAACCATATTTAATATAAATTGAATATTATGCGGGCTTATTATGATAAAATTTATATTTTCTGTTAGCTCTTTTTGCCTGCTTTCCAACGATATTAATTACTTGACACTTTGAAATAAAATTAACTTCAGAAAAGTTTAAATTTTGATATTTAATAATTTCAACTTAAAGGGAAAATGGCTCTTTTCCATACAAATTTCATTATTTCATAAAACAAACACGAATCAGTGAATTTTAAAATTTCAAAGTGGAAAATAATCAGGATTGAAAAATCTTTTTGACGTGTTTCGAGATTTCTCAAAGCAAGCACATCGATTTTATTTTGTTAAGCTGTGTTATTGGACCACTATGTCATAGGTTTCTGATGAATGATTTTCTTCATTGAATTTTATTACATTCTGCTCTCTTTAGATTTAAATTCCTTAAATTAAACGCTTTAACCAAAACAAGGCTCACAGAAATTCATTTGATGACGTTAAATGAAAAAGTTTTATTTGAATTTTTTTTATGTAATGAAATGTCTTTAGCTCTTTTCCATGATAAAATTTCCTAACTTTATTATTTTTCCCCATTCCCATTCAATCATGTTAATGAAATCACGACCAGGTGTTTCACTTCATCTTGTAACATTATACCATCGCCTTGATATCATCGCCATAATAAGTATAAGATAAAAGATCGAACAACAAAAAACAAATCTTCATAATTATCAAATTAATTTTCTTTTTAAGCACAAATTAAGATCAATATTCAGTCCTTGTGGCGATTTCCCTTATTAAGATACGAAAAATATATTCAGACTCATATTGAATTAATTACTTAAATATTTGATCAAGGATGTTATTTGTAATGATATTTTTTCCCTGTTTATATTCATAATTTATCATAAAATATTCGAAAATTATGTTCTAATTTTTACTTCCACTTGATAAGACAAATATCTCATAGTTATTAATTAATTAATTATCATTAGTATCATTTATCAAGTGTTTCTATTTCAGTATTGCGCTTAAAGTAACGGAAAATGTTATGGAATTATGAAAAAAAATGGAAACAGGTGCTAATGCGATAAATTACAAAAGATTCTTTAATATCATTTTGTTTCAGCGTGATTTTTTACTCAAATTCTTACTTAAAACGGTATTTTGATGTTATTAAAAATATTGTTTTTAAGGTAAAATTGCTTCATTTTTCTATCATAATCATCATCATCATTATTATCATAAAATATTTTTTTTCTGAAATTTTCATGGTGGTTCTCCTCCATTTTCATATATTTTTCAAGATTTATTAAATATCGTTGTTTATTTTCGTGTTTTGATTTCTTTTTCTCATACTTTTCATTGTATTATTATGAAATAATCGTCATCTTCATCATCATCATGAAAATTATATCACGTCAAAATGAAAAGATGAGAATAATTGTTCCGAACATCTTTAAAGAGCAAGAAAATGAAAAAACAAACAAAAAATTACAGACAACGAAAATATTGTGAAATTTTTGTAAGTGGAATGAGTGTGGTGTGAAATGTGAAGTAAATTTTGATGAAATTTAATTAAATTATGTATTTTTTTTTTTGGCTGAATGATTTGGATTGAAATGAAGAAAAAAAAATTAACGTTGAATGAAAAATTGATAAATTTACATATTTTTATGGATCAATTAAAATTTTGGGGGAAAACGATTGATTAGAAAAAATTATCAAAAAATTATTTTGATTTAATGACGGTTGTTAAAATGCCATGAAAGAAATTTTTCTCTAAAATTTAACTAGGTCACTTCACCTGCAGCTTCAGTAAGAAAATTTCCCACTCATAAATCTTTAATTTCATATTTAATTAAAAAAAAGAGAAAACTTGATCAAAAACTTTAATTGAATGTTATTTGAAACTCACACAAATCACAGAAAAATTTTCCACATAAACAACAAAACAATAATTAATTTTTTCTTCCTCCTTTTTATCCTCAATCATTCGCTTTACGCTTCAAACACTGGTTACGTCACAACAACCGTTATATGTAGTAAAAACAAGGCACACTAACGATTTTCTCGTATAACCTTGCAATATTTTCCTCTAATAGCTGAATGTAAGTGTATATAAGCAAACATATTTTCTGGTAATTAATCATCAGGATAATTATAATCGTCTTATTTTCTTATATGATATTTGCTGACTATGCGATGGAATTAAATATAGTTTTACGTTTAACTTGAATCTATAAAACAATATTAGAATGAGAATTCATTTATATTAGTATTATTAATATAAAATAAATCTTGAATTCCATTATACAATTATACATAAAAAAAATGTCTCTACCCAGTGGGCAATTAACAGCTCAAAAGCTTAAAAAGGTGCAATTAAATATTTCATTTAAGTGATTTCAGTGAAGTTAAGTATCACATTGAAATTTAGTGAAAAATTGTAATTTTAGCTCTCTTTTTCCAGGACTTTATTTTAACGCTATATATAGACTATATTTTTTAATCTTAGGGTACAATCTATCTAATGTTCTCCAAATTCTATGTTTCATTTCATAGAATGAAATTCTGATTAAAAATAGTTTAAAATAAATGAAACTGATACCATTGTCTATGTAATTTTTACCCACTGGGTATCTCAAGAGGACAACGAATCGCTATATTTACTATGAAAAATATTTCAGTATGGTCATTTCGGTATAGGTAAATATCAAAGTGAAATACAGTAAAGAAATAGTAAAGTTAATTCATATTCCAGAAATATAGTTAGGATTATAAATTGATGCTATGTAAATGAAATATTTTTACCATTTCCTTTCTTTCAGGGCAATTAGTACTTATATTGTTCAATTTTCTTAAATGTCATATTTAATTTAATCAAAATTGTGTTTCAACCCAATTGAAAATAATTAAACTCAAATTAAGTACAAAAAAAAACAATGTGAAAATTCCATGAGATAATTTTTGCCAACAAGGTATTTCCATAGTAAAGGTAAAATCTGTTTTATTTCATTATTTTATTCCATCACTCAAATTCACAACAACAAGAAAAACGTAAAAGCATACAAAAAACTTTTTCCCATTTCTTCTGTATTTTTTTTTATTCATTTCAACTTTGCTTTAATTTTCGTTGTATATTATTTTTTTTTCTCGCATTGTATTAAATGATACTTTGTTGTTTTAATCTCTGACATGATGTGAAATGGAAATGAAAGCGAAAATTGAAATGATTTTTCTTTTCTTTTCTTTTGTTTTTTCTTACTTTAATTTTTTTTTTGTGTATATTCAATCTTCATTTCAAAGTTTTTCAGATGTTTCTTGTAGCGAGTATATTATTTTACTGTTTTTTCTCGTTTGGATTTGGCAAATGATTGGCATTAAACAAGATGATATTTGTCTAATTTTTTGTTTGCATTTATTTTGTTTGGTAAATTATTTTATTTATTATTTCAAAGTGATTAAGATTCAACAGAGTGATTTTCCTTTAATGGATTTTAAATGTAATGAAATTTATTGAAATTTATTATTTTTTTCTTAATTTAATGAAATTTAAATTTAAAATTTCAACTAAAATTGACGTATTACTTAAATCATTTAATGTTAAGTAAAATTTCTGAATCATCCTAAATCATTGCAAGAACTTTAAATAGAACTTTAGTTAAATGTTTTGCTAGGTATTCCTTGTTATTGTGATAAAATAGCAAAAATTTCATTGTCTTTAAAATTGTAGAATTTTTTATATTTTTTTTGATAAAAAAAAAATTCATTATACAAAATACTTTTCAACATTAAACACGTAAAAAACACAGAAATGTACACTCAATTTCACATTTCAATAAAAAAAAATTAAAAATAATTAAACTCAATATTACCTTTTTAAATAATTTTAATTGAAAGTTCTCTTGATAACTTAATAGCTTTAATTACACACTTTTTAATGATTATTTTAATTTTTTTTATTATTTGTAATTTTATAATATTAATTATTATTTTTATGATATATTTTATTTTTATTTATTATTATTTTTATATTATTTTAAGTTTGAATAATAATTTTTATTTTATATTTTTTTTTCACTTAAACATTTATTACTTTCATCATATTTTTATTATGATACTCGTTTAATCATAATAAATCAATATATTATTAATAATAATAATGATATATCATTTAATGCTAATAATATCAAACATTAACTGATGAAATTTATTCATTTATAGAATTATAATAAAAATATTATATTTCACTTCCTTTTTTTATTTTTTTTTTATTATTTGTATTATTTTTATTATTATTATTTTTTTATATGTGTATATTAATCATGTAATTATTAATTATAATCATACATTTATATTTAATGAAGATTATTGATTATGTGAGTGTGGGTTATAATCATTTATTGATATTGATATTTCATTACAAATTATTTTTATCCTTTTTTTCTTGTTATTTATAATATTTTCAGTATAATTATAAATATATTAAGTATTAATCAAGCACTAAACTGTTTTATTATTATTTTGTATTGTATTGTATTGTTTTATCCTTAACATCCGTTTTATTTTGAATATTTTAATTATTATATTACTTTTTTTATTGTAATATTATTATTATTATTATCATTGAAAGTTAATTTATTAATAATTTATATAAAAATTCACTTTATTTTCTTTGTATCTTTTAAAATGAATCGAAAAACTTAAAATCACTTATGGAATTGAAAATTATGAATTATTTTTTTTTATTTTTAATCATAATTTAAATTATATTATAATTTTTATTTCATTGTATTAAATTGATTATTTATATTATTATTTTTTTCATCATCCCAAATTCCAATAAGATTAAGTGAATCCTAAACTTTTTATTCAATCATTTAATTTTTATTTTTTTCCATTATTTTCTTCTTAAATTTTATTTTCCTCTATTTTGAAGTAATAACAATAATAAAACACATGTAATGTATCCGTCCCGTACCGATTTAAACGATTGTCGGAATCGAACTAAAGTTACTACACATAAAAATTCTTATTCCAGAGTTAATTTTTGTCTAATATATGGTTCGTACAGAATTTCATATACACTTTTAACTTTAACTATACGAATAAAAGGGAACTCAATTGATATTTTTTTTTGTATATGAAATGAATTCGGATTGGTATCGTAACTCTCTTGCTATGAAAGTTCAAGAGAGAATTTGGTTTTTGAATTCACCGTCATGATATTGAATGTAATGTGTATGAAAACGCCGGCGCAAAGTCTATCAAGGTACGTGTGTGATTTGTGGTATATATTATATTGAATTGTATTTTATATAAATATTTTAATAATAAAATTTTACCTGTGCACTGCCTTTGTTGCCTTCAGAATTATTATTATTATTGAAAAATATAAGCTATAAGTATGTGATTACATTATACTCTGAATTTTGCAACAATTTTTCGTTGATTTTTATTTTACTTGCTTCTTTCATATGCCTTTGAACGTTCTTTTTTTATATTTAAAATCTACAATCTACAAATTTCAAAAATAAAAGTCAGATCAATGTTTAATTTCTTATGATGAAAAAATTACCTTATTAACCCTTTCATTCCTAAAGTTTTCCTGGAACACCAATTATTTTAAATACTTGAAAGTGTTTACTTGTCTTTAAAAGAAAAAACGCGAGCATTGTGAGCACTCACGCGTCTGTCTGTGTCAACAAATTGGCCAAATTTTAGAACAAGCAATTTTTCAAAATGGCCGAATTATTCAAATTCGTGAAAATTTTCAAAGAGCCTAACTTTGAAAAATCACATAATTTTTAAAATTTACGAAAAATTGCAGAATTTTCAAAACTGTGGAAATCTCTACAAACGCAAAAATTTTTAAAGAATTGCCTAAGAATTTTTCAAAACTACGAAAATTACAAAAGTCGCTCAAATTTAATACTTTTCAAAAAAACGTGAAACTTTGTAAAACTGCCGAATTTTTAAAACCACTAAATTTCAAGGAAATTTCCAAAATGGTCAAATCTTTCAAAATCGAAGTAACGGCTGCCTTTTCAAAAACCCGGAGAATTTTCTAACATCGTGATAATTTCAAAATAAACTTTCAAAAAGCCAAACTTTGAAAAATCATAGAATTTTTCAAATTTACGAAAAATTGCAGAATTTTCAAAACTTGAAATTTCTACAAAGCATTTTTTCAAAGCATCAAGGCAAAATGGCCGAATTTTTTTTCAAATTCGTTAAAATTTTCAAAAGGCCCATATTTGAAAAATCACATAATTTTTAAAATTTACGAAAAATTGCAGAATTTTCAAAACTACAAACGCGAAAATTTTTAAACCATTGTTTAAAAATTACGAAAAGCCGTGAAATTTTTCAAAACCGCCGAATTTTTAAAACAACGAAATTTCGAGAGGTTTTACAAGATAGCGGAATCAATTCAAAATAGCGATTTTAACCCATTTTGCCCAATTCACAGGGTCATATTAACCCAAAGTCAAAGAAATCATTAAATCAACTAAGTTTTATCTTCAATTTTTAAATTTTTGAAATGAAAAAAAAAGAAATCATCATCAGTATTTTTTCACAACATCGCAATAATCACACAGTGGCAAGTAGAGAGAGCCAACAACCATTTATGCATTATTAATAATTTTCATTCGCCATACAGCAAAATAATACAATTTTATATTAAATATATTTTTTTACCTGTCTCACTGTCATACTCAAAATTTTCTGTACAAACCCACATTGAACATTTATATTTTCATACAAATAAAATTTTCATATTAGATTTTCACACAACAACAACAAAAACATTTTCCGAAACGTACGAAGTAAGAAGCGATGCAAAGTACGTGCTTCAATTTAATTCAATATTCACTACTTTCAGTACGTGCAACATTATGTATCGTATACACACATGTGCAGTACAGTGAAAATATAAAAGCATTAATAGTTAATGTAATCAATGTAAAATTTTATATCTGTATACTTGCACTTAAATACGTGTGTACAGAGAGTTAGCGTTTGACTGTGCGTTTTTTTTCTACCTGTTTCGTGCAAAATTCTAACTATCTATAGCATATGTTTCAGTATATTACTATACAAATGTATGTACGTACATGCAACAATGTTTCTTATCATATCAATTATTTATTAGCGTTCTTGTTAATGTGCAAAGGGAACTCAATGAGACGACGATCTGACGAGTATTAACCGAAATGTTTTCTCTCTCGTTTTTTTGTTGTTGTTACGGTCGCTCTCTCTCACCATATGTGAGGATATTCAACAGGAAATGTCTAGTCATATTATGTATGGATTGAATTCACCGTGTACAAGTTTAAGTAGAATGGATATTGTAAACAACATAAAAAGCCGATAGGAATGCGCAACTGGTAGTAGTATCCTTTTACATACACATTACATACACACGTACACACAGAGACCTCACACTACAATACCTTTTTACTTTACAACAATGTTGATGCAACATACATACATACAGAGTACACACAAAAGGTTGTAAGGGTATGAAAATGGGAAAATTCACTTCACCTCATCATATTTTATTATATTGCCTGTGTTATGTTAATGTTTATGTGTGTGTGTATTGTAAATATATATTTTTCTATTGTATAGATTTTAATGTAATTTAATGTTTTTCTGACATTCTCTGCATACACGTGCACATACATACACACAGGCACACACATAAAATTTTTATGTAAATGTGTATAACTTTTGAAATCCATGTTACAATTTTGAAATGTTTTTGAGTTATGGAAGAATGTGATTTGGAGCTTCAAGCATAATTTTAACAATATGTCAGTAAAATGATAAAACAGAAATTTTCATTTTACGAGTTCAACAAATTTCAACATTTTTGATCTTTGAACTCAGAAAACTTCTTATATTTGAATTTAGATTTTGAACATGAAACTTTGAACGATTTGCGGCTGGCTTCGGGTTGATTTCGGCCTCATTTTTTCTTCAAAAGACAGCCAATATTTTTGCTTAAAAATTTTTACTCAAGAAATCTTTGTTTAAGAAAATGTTGTACCTCTGTGAAGTTTTTTCCGATTTCATTTTTACACTGTTAAAATATTGTTGGAAAAATTGAGGTGTCCATTTACGTAAATATTTTATGGACAATAGACTAAAAAACTAAATAGACGGAAAAACAAGGAAAATTGGAAAAATTTTAGAAAAATTGTACAATTTTCCGATCACTTGCCGATTTTCACTGTCTCAGAATTCTTCACGTATATGGACACCGTAATTTGTCCGATAATTTTTTAATAATGTAAAAAAATCTGAAAAAACTTCACAGTGGTAAATTTTGAACGTTAAATGGAAAACATTATCCTCTCAAAAGTGCACAAATGACATTCTTACATTACAAAAAATTAAATTTTCAAAATCTTCTTACAAATTACATATCAAATGCATAATTGAATTTAAAAGATGCAACCATAAAATGAACTACAACCTAAAGTAAAAATATTTTTTTTAATATTAAAAATTTTCCATTCTTACTATATTCAAAGAATTTTCATGCACACAAAAAAAAACAACAAAAAAACTGTATAAAATGTAATTGAAATATGATACATTTAAAAAATTTTCTATGGAAATAATTTAAAATGGGAATAAAAAATTACTTTACTTGTTGTTTGTGGTGGCTTGAGGCAGTTTGCAACTCTTAAAAAAATTATAAATGTAAAAATAATAAAGAAGAAGTAAAACCGTTTTGACAGTCTTTATATTATTTTATTATATTATTATAAAATTTTTTGGCCTGAAGATACGAGGATGTAAAATTGCGGAGTCTTTTGTTTCTTGTAGTTTTTTTTCATTACATATAAATTACAAGAATGTGGAAAAATGAGCAATGTTGTCAAAAAATATTTTGTAAAAAAAATATTTAAATTAAATTAAATTTAATACAAAAAAAACATTGCAATTATGCTCCATTTCATTTCATTAAAAATTTTAAGAAAAATCATCAAATATTCAGATGAAAAAACGACAAATTTAATATAAAAAAGTTTTCATAAAATAATATTTTAATGAAAATATTTTAGTAACGTGACACAAAAAGAGAGAAAAAAAAACCAACGCACGACTGGCACCAATTTACGCTCCACCTCACTTCATTGAACACGTATCAAGTACAAAAATTTTTTTCATAAAAATCGTTTCTTAACTTTTGATAATTTTTTCACATATTTTATATGTCTCACTCATAAAATTAAATTCCAAACTCAACTTAACATACAAAAAAAATCTGATAAACGATATAAAATAATAAAAAAAAAAAAATAAATAAATATGAAAACGTTTTCATTGAATTGATTTTAGTATTAAAAGGATATTTAAAGGAAAGAGGATTTTAAATGGACGAATTTAATTCATTTTTTGTGTTTAACATTGTCAGGTGTGAAACTAAATTAACATTGAATTCATTTTAAAATGTACGAGGCATGTCATCCATTGATTTGAACGTGAAAATCGTATGTGATAAGAATTTTGAATGAAAAATTTCATCTTCCATTGATTTTTTTTTCATATCAGACCCTAATTTGATATAATTAGGTGTACTTAATCCCATTAAAAGGTGAACTCATTACTTAATTCATGATAAATATATATAATTTTTAAATAAAACTATGAGATTAAGGAGCATTAACTTTATGTCTATTAATATTTTACTACTACTAAAATGACTCAGCAATACAAAACTTTAATATTTTTTCTTCAAAATTTGTGCCTATTCATCTACAGTCTAGCAAAAAGCCTACATGAAATTACTTATATGAAAATACACGTATGAAATTTTTCCATTATTATTATCATTGTTCGTTGCATGAGAGTATAAAATGTTGAAAAGCAATCCACTTGATGATGGAAAAGTCGAAATGAAACCTCAATGCATATTTAATCTTTAATTTTCTAACTTTGAATGAACACACAATATCGTCCTATTCGAACAAAGATACTGGCATTGTATTAGTTGTGGTGATATGTTGAAAAACTGAAAATAAATGTTACATTTTTAGTCGTTTTCATTGTTTGTTCACGTCTCCGGTTTATTCCATGTATGGATCGTGTGGGAAAAGTAGGAAAAATTACAATATTGCATTAAAATGAAAGTTGAGGGGTGGCGATCGAATTTTTACCTTAAATATGAAATCGTGAAAAGATGGTTCGAAATGGAATCATCAAACTCTCAAAGATGGCTCGGATCGATTGAGCTCCAGGCGAGCGAGTGGCAGCTTATTGTAGCTGTTCTTGGAAATCAAACAACATGGCGGTTGATAGCAAAAAATAGGTGATCTAAGCGTGCCGCTAGGGCTGACCATGTCGTCCGTCTGTTTGTGTTAAAAGTAAAATGGCTAAATTTTGTAAAATGGTTAACTTCTCCAAAATTACGGAATTTTTCAAAATTGCGTAAATTTTTGAAATCGTGAAAAACGGTAGAAAAATTCCCCAAAAAAGCCGTTTAACCGATACTGAGAAAAATCGAGGCAGCACAGGAAATTTTCAAAGTTGTTAAAATTCGTGAAATTTTCTCAAATCGGGAAATTCCCGAAAATGGTGCTTATTTTTACAAAAATCGCAGAATTTTCCAAGATTGCAAATTTTCAATATCGCGTCGAAAATCGTGAAATTTTCAAAAATTGTGGAAAACCGTGTAATTTTCTTAAATTGCAGAATCCATAAAAGGTCGTTTTACTGCCACTGCGAAAAATCGTGGCAACACAGGTAATTTTCAAAGTTGTCGAAATTCGTGAAATTTTTAAAAAATTCGCGATAATTCTTCTTGAATTTTCAAAACTGCAGAATTTTCGAAAGTCGCAAATTTCTGAATATCGTGTGAAAATCGATTCAAAAATTGCGAAAAATAAAGTTTCAAGAAATTCCTGAAAATCTCGCTTGAATTTTTGAAGGCTACAGATTCAGTATCGTGTCGAAAATCGTGAAATTTTTAAAAAATTCCGGAATGGCCAACATTCTCATGAAAATTCGATTGATTACCCCTCGAGTAATTATAACCTGTTTATTTTTTTCTTGAAAATAAAAAATTTAAATGTAAAAACTAAAATTGTATATTATTTATAATTTCACATCAAGTCAATGACGTCGACGACTTTATTCCTTTTTTAATATTTTATTACTTGATTCGCACACTCATGCCATGAATTCCTATATTTAGTTTAAAAAAAATACAAAACAATTCAAAAAACATTAAAAAGGAAAATGTAAGAATAAACACGAATAACAAAAAGTCACTTGATACAAAACTGCTTTGTAACTTATTTAGAATTATTTTAGTTTTTTGAAATTTAATTCCCTCGTCATGTTTGTGGTTTTTACTTTAAATTCATATGATATTTTCAATTTTACATACATATTTTTGTTTGTATGTATGTGTGTGTGTGTGAAAATTTTACTTAATATTCAGATGATTTTGTTCTTACTCAACTCGTTCAAACATTGTTTGACTTCACCATTTATGTGTATATCGAAATGCAAACAAAACAAATAACCAACAAAGTATTTTACATGTCCAATGTGATGACATAACACTTGAATTCGATTTACTGCTAAAGATCAAAGATGGTATGTGAGGAATTTGAATTGTGATGAGATAATGTGAGGGAAGAATTTTCATTAACTGGTAATCATTGAATTGAATTGAAATTTCTGTGTGCAAATTTTGAGATTTTAATACGAAAATGGACTAATGTGATTTTGAGCAAAATTGAAGGGCCCCCAGAAGTTCTCTAGCTGTTAAAAAGCGTGTCAGGCTCATCATCGATGTCTGTTTTGCCTGCACATGATCGAATCCTTTTAGTCGCCTTTTACGACAGGCAGGATTTACCACGGAAGATATTCTTCTACCCGCTTCCGTACGGGGATATCCTTGTTTTCTGTATTTGTCTTGTTTTTGGCTTTTTAGTTCATTTATTTTCAATGGATTTTGACTTTCATTTACGTTGAGAATTGAAATGACAATTTTATCCTATGAGACTGAATTTTTCATATAAATTGATATCAAATTCTGCTGATCAAAGATTCTCTTTAGAAAAATCGCTTTCATTTGAATAATTTTTTTTCATCATATTTACTTCAAAAAAAAATGTTGTATATTAAAAAGTGATATATTTTTTTCCTTTTAACTTGAAGGGAGTAAGGGAATCAATTTCATATACAGGAGGTGTGAAAAGTCAATGCACCACAGAGCACTAGACGTTAAAATAAAAAAAAAATAAAAAAGAGAGGGGGAGGAAAATTAATATGCCTCATATTCATAAAAAATTGTCTCGTGATAATAAAATGAGCAGTCAAATTCTAGTCAAAATGATGTTTTATGTAAAGAAATAAAAAAATCACTTACTTTACATTCTTAATGTGGTCGTATAATCTTTCTCTCATTGTGTGCAGTGTATGAAAAGTTATGAATTTTTTAAATTTACATGCAATAAATATGTGAAATTTTTTTCCTTGTGTATACATAAGAGATAAACGACACGCACTTACTTTAATAAAAATAATAATGACGATGACATGATAATAAAAAAAAAACGACGAAAAAAGTAACAAATGAGATGCTGTAAAAATATTTGCACCTTCATTTTTTATGAGATTTTTTGTATGATGATTTTAAAGTGATTTTTTTTCAATGAAATTTATTCAAATTCAATTTTTGAGTCCTTGATCAGTGAATTTTTCATTGAAATTATTTTAAAAAAATACAAAAAAAAAATAAATAAATAATGAAATCATCTGATACATGTCTCTATTTACCTATATTTTATTATTATTTCATATTTCAACTATAAATTTCATATTAAATTTGTACTGACATCATCGCAATAATAATAATACTAACAATGAAGAAGCATTTGACTTTCCAATTCAATTTATATGTACACACACTCACACACAGACACAGCATACAATATAAAATGACATCAAATAAGAACAAATAAATGGCAATCCAATAGAAAATATGTCGAAATGATTATTGTTTTGTGTTTGAACGTGATACTTTTATTAAAATAAAATTTTCATGTCTTTTCAATTCAATATTTATTCCCCTTTTTTTATTTTAAGTTTATTTAAGAGCATGTATCGGATGTAGGAGGCAGATATTTCTAGGAAAATTTACTCTACAAATGTTTTATTTTTATTATTATTATTTTAAAATGAAGTGAAATGCATTTTTGGCATCAATTTCATGTTATATTTGGGTATTAATTTTGAATAAATATGAAGAATTGTTTTGGGTTTTATGTTGCAAATGTGTCAGTTTGAAGTTATGACTTTATTTGTAGTTTGAATTGAAATTTTTATTTGTTTTGTTTTGTTTTGTGTCAAGTGTTGGAGTCACTTGAAACTAATTGGTTCAAAAGGTTGAGTGTTTGAGTCTTTTTCTGCTGTTTTAGATTTTATTGTTAATTTAATACCCCTAAATTTATGCAATGAATTTGTCTTAAAGCTTACAATGTCTGCTAAATCTACCAAATTTGACATTTGTGTTTACAGAACCCCTTGAATCTAATAGTTAGAGTAGGTAAGTAATTTGGGCTTTGAGTCTAATTTAAACGGTTTTATATTAATGTATGCTCCGAAATGTAGGCAATCCATCTTGCAAAAGTTAATTTAGTCTGTCATGTCAGATCCACCGTATCTGTTTAAGTTTGTGCTTCAGTGCAGGTGTGTAAGTGACCTTCCGAGTCAAGTTATGAGAATAATTCAAACAAAAATGATTTTGTTTCAAAGTTTCTTATTTAGATCGTTTATAGAAACAGGTCCATTGAATTTGACGTACGACCAAAATTCTTTTTCATAATATTTATTTAGCTGTTTCAATAAATTCTTATTGAAATACACATTTTTCTGAATATGAATTTTTAATAATCTTTTTATTTCAGTAGTGATTAAATCTTGATCCGATTAAAATAAAAAAAAAAACATTTAAAATAATGTTTGACGAGACCGAAGCCATCGACATAATCGAAATTTGTGGAAATTGGATATTCTACTTTTGTTGTGGACTTTCCATGCTCTTACTGATATTAAATTTATTGGATGCCTTCATTGGACCACTTTACAACTTTTGATTCATATAAAAAAAGTGCAACATTTAATTAGTAATTAACCAGTCATCTCCATTATCGTTCAATTTTAATTAAAATTTGACATGACCCGTGTTAATTTTCTCCATAATTTATTTATTAAAATTACAAAAAATAAAAAGTAATAATGATTTTACCTGATGATAAATTTCCTCAGTGCTGTTAAATTAATTACTATATTTACATTAAAATAATAAAAAAAAAACATTGGAAATGCATTAAATTATAAATAAAATATAAAAACATTATCTGTGAATTAATTTTTGGATCATCAATCAATAATTCAATTATTTATTTTGTGCGTGTTGATCCAGAGGTTTCGTTTTATTTGGTTATTTATGTGAAAAATATGAAAAAATAAACTTTGTATAATGAGATGTAAAAATGTGTGAAACTGTAACATGAATAATGTAAATATTAATTGGATTTTTTTTTATCCATAACCAAACTGGAGCGTGAATTATGTTAATTTTTTGTGTAAATTAATTTTGTGTTTTTAAAAACCATTTTTTCGTTAAAATTTTGAATATTATATTTTATTTTCGATGTTCCATGAATAACAGAAAATTCAACTTTCAAAAAATGATTTTATCCCAAGTGATTTGGATGAAGAATTGGCCAGTAGAACCAATCAGGAGTGAATCCGCCAAGAGGTTTGCCAGTGGCATCACGTCCAGCATGCAAATAAATATAACCAGATGTGCCCCAGCCAGTTCCCCATGAATTTCTGACAATGTAATAAGGAATACCATTTGAAGTGCCATAACCAACCACATTTACTGCATGATTGATAACTGGAGATGAATAATAAGGTGCCACAAAAATGCCAGAACTGTACGTATTCCATCCACGAGGATCGACACGCATAAGCAGCTCACCATTATAATAAATTGCATTTTTTATCGATGTATCATCACTGGCAGCCCGTGCATATGGTGTTGTCGGATTCAATTTTGGAAAAGTTCCATTTTTGTATTTACATGTATTTGTCAAAGCCACATATGGATAATTTGATTCCAGGGTACTTCCATCAGACTCTGCAATGTATTTCCATGCAAGTAACGTATTTCCACCACCACATCCGTAACAGTATTGATCACAATCGACCAAGTGCTGTTCAGATAAATCAAGGACTTGACCAAGATACTTCCAATATGCATATTCAAGACTAGCAATTGCGGCAAATGCCCAACATGACCCACATGATCCCTGATTACGAATTGGTGTTACTCCAGCTTGAAATCGCAAATCAAGTGAAGCTGGTGGTGTTTGTCTCAATGTAACTGGTTCAACATTTTGGATTGTGTGATCTTCAGGTTCAAAATCGCCCGTGTATTGGGATAGAAATTCATCTTCACTCAAATCTGAATAGGAATTCAAACCTTTTTGGTAAGTCACTTCACCTTTTGCGAATTTTTTATTGTGTTCCTCGACATCTCGATAATTTTTTACAAAATTCTCTTTACGTTCCTTCTCTTTTTCGGGTGACAAGAATTTTTTTCCATGCTTCTCCTTGAAACTCTTCCAAGCCTGATCTTCTTTTTCATTGGCGTAAGTTGCAGCAATGAAAATACTCAATAATATGAGACACAATTTCATTTTTTATTTTTGGATTTTTTTATCAGTTAATTACTTCAAGTGAACTTTTTTGATATGAATTATTTGGGAAAAAGTTCTCCTTTTATATTGCAATCCAAAAATTTTGGGAGGTAAATACAGATGTTTGGAAAGTCCGCAAAAATTAAGTTAAAAAATAGAAATCCCAACAATTGAATCAACATAAACATTGGAGTGTGCATTTTTTGCTCAAGATCAAGGTCAAACATGTTGATGAGAAATATTTTTAATATTTTGCACGTATGCCATTTCTTGAATTAACTTAAAAATTTCAGATTTCTGTTAAGTTATTTAAATTTCAATTACAGACAAAACTTTTTAAAAGAACTTGGTCTTAGGAAAAGATTCGCAATCAAATTATTGAAATAAATTAGCAAGAAAAGTCTCTGGTCTGATTCCCTTCACAATTGATGATAAACAAAAAATTTAAAATAACAAATAACCGACATTTTCATTGAAAATTTAATGCATTTTATTGGCATTTTCATTAACTGGAATTACAAAAAAGGTATGTAGGGTAAAAATTTATATTAAAAATATCTGTTAAAATAAAATGAATTTCAAGTATTTAATTATCAACATCGTCAATCATTGATGAAAAATAATTTAAAAACTTTATTAAAATTGATTGAAATTCAAAAAAAAAGCAAATAAAGTCAAAAATGTTAAAAATTTTAATTTTTGTAATTTTAATTATCAAGACAACCTTTCAAAATTGATTACATGCAAAAAAAAATATTGCTAGTAATTGAAATATCATCTTTTATTTCAATTATGAAAAAAAATATATATTTTTTTTAAATTGACAGTTTGAAACGTGTAACACATGATCAGAAAACAGCATAATACGTTACTTTAAGAATATTTCCTGAGAAAATGTGCACCATGGTAGTCGGTTTGTCAAGGTCACTCTAACATCTTGGGTTCAGTATTGCCCAGTAAATCCATGGAAAGTCCTTGTGATGTATTTTTTGAAGTACTGTGGGGCATTTTCAACTTAAAGAATCGACTAGCAACAAAATATTTAAAGCAAAAATCATACTACCGAAATGCACTTTCCTTTATAATTCAATTGCAAAATTTTCTCATTTAAACATTCATTTTACTAGAATTTTTCATAAAAATGTGTGTGTAAAACGAAGAAAATGCAATGACTCACTTCAAATGTTATATTAACCCTATCGGTCCTTTGTCCAATATATTGGACAAACTTTGAAGAATTTTTTAAAAATATTTCCTTGTTTTTTAAAAAACAAATGCCGATGCCAATATTTCACTTAACATCTTGTCTCCTCAAAAAAAAATTGGCTCCCGAAATAACGCTGCCTATCAGAATGTAAATAAGCAATCTTATCAGTCATGTCTGTCATATCCGTAAAAATTGAAGTAACGTAAATTTATGGGTCAAAAAAAATATCAAAAATCAATAATTTTTAAGTGTGGATTTTTTTGGACATTCATTTAACCTTAGATTTTAAGAGTCAATCAACAATTAAATGAAAATCATTCAGGAAAGAAAAATAAAAGTGAAAATATGTTTGTCCAATATATTGAACATCAGGACTCAAAGGTTGTGATTGTTTGTCCAATATATTGGACATCGGGTCTCAAAGGTTGCAACTGTCGAATCATATTCCGTAGTAAAAAAATGATTTTCGATAAAAAGATGTAAATTAATATCCTTATATTAAAATAGAATAAATTTTATAAGCTTTTTCATTGAATTTATAAACCAAAATCCGTTGAATACTGAATTTCAATATTTTGAACAACAACCTTTGAGTCCTAATGTCCAATATATTGGACAAACAATTGCAACCTTTGAGACCTGATGTCCAATATATTGGACATTCTGTTTAAGAATGAAGGATCACTACAAAAAATCTGTAAAAAATAATTTAACACCTTCTAACCCATATGAGTAAGAATCTATATTCAAAAAAAATCCAGGTCTTTCGGTTTAGGCTCAGGTCTGAAAGGGTTAAAGAAACAGTTTGAATTTGATATGAGCAAAACGTTTTCTTGATGTCAATTCTCTGTTTCATTATTAAATTGTTCGCATAACGTTCGAAACATAAAATGAAATAAAATTTGATGTATTTCGTTGCAATTTCTAGGAAAAAGGTGCAATTCATTGTAAAAAAATTTAACACTTTAACCATTAAAATTTCATTTCAATTCAAATTTCAACTGTAATTCGCAAAATTTTATGTAAAAAAATTATGAAAATGAATTTTAATCAATTCACTCATATTAATTGAATTTTTGACCTAGTTTTACTGTAACATACATGAAAATAAAACAAAATCAAAATGTATGGTAAAAAAATGGACATTAATTGATTGAAGTTAATTTGAAAAAGTTTTTCAATATGTTTTGTTAATGCCAAGATTAATTATATGCTTACTAAGAGCAGTAAATCAAAAACCATGTAAAAAAACATAGATTTTTCTATCACTTTTAATTTAATCTCCTTTTTTTTGCTCTCCAAAGAAAAGAAATCAATTATCTCTATATCCCTTTTTTCCTTTGTTTGCATTGAAAAACCACTAAAATAACAATAAGGTAGTTTACGGTACAGGTCAACTTTTAAAATCAATTATAAATTTTCATTAAAACAGGGAAAAATCAATTGAAATGTAAATTAAGAGAAAAAAATGTTTAAGTCGGATCACATTTTCGTAGTATGACCGGTTTCCATTGATTGATCTTCAAAATAATGAGAATACGGACAAAGCGACACCACGATGCCTCACGTTCCATATGATTGACTTTCAATTCAATTTAGTTAAGTTTTGCAAAATACCTTCACATACAAAATACGAACAATTTTTGATCAGTACGAGCATGCAATAAAATAAAAACAAAGAAACCTGACAGGAAAAAGATGCGGTAATCAATCTTATTGTTTGATTTTAATTGATTTAGCCTCTTTTCTGATCAATTTCCTTCATTCATTATTTTTATTATTATTATCATTATTGTTTTTCTCTCCTCATTCATTCAAGTAATTCATTAATTTATTTATAGATTTAATATATATAAAAAGGTAACTTTTTGATCAGTGGGGAATGAGAGTGTTATTATTAGTTTTAAGCAAGAAAATAAGGATTTATTATGAAATTTAATGATTTATCTTCGTGTATTCTTTTCTGATAGTAAAAAAAAAATAACTTGAATCAGAAATTGTGTCAAGGGAGTATCATATCAAAGATAATTAATGATATTTATTTATAATTAATAATTTCTCTAGTAATTTTAACGGTGAGTACACACAGGGACTTAATTAATAATTACATTACGACAAGGAAATCAGTCAAATGTAAATGGAAAATAACTAGACCAGGTCCAGACAACGCAAATCAATGAAATTCAATTTCAATATGGATTTTTTTTTTGAATTTCAAAAGGACCTGTAACATTTCTTTGAAGCCGTACTGATGTTTTGAAACACTTTTTATGGCCATTTTCCATTTTTTCCTTGACTAATTTTTTTTTTTTATTTAAATGCTAAATTTTAAATAAACTTCAGGTTAAAATAAATAAAAAAAAACAACCGCAAGTAAAATACACATAAAAGTTTTCTGTTGTTCACGTTTTTGTTGTTGTTGTTTGGCATAAAAGGATAAGAAAGGATTAAAGTTGCCATATGTGTCACACATTTTTATTGTTATTGATATTTTTTTTACTTCTCTTAACATTGAAGTGAATAGAAAAAAAGGCCTAGAATAAAGTTATAACATAAAAATGCAAACACACATTGAAAAAGTCAATAAAAAGTACCTCATAAAAAAATAAAAGAGTTTTCATGTGAGTGTGTGTGTGTGTGTGTGTGTGAGAGAGAGAAATTGAAATTTGTAATAAAAATAAAGAAAAGTTTTAGTAGGTAAAATCATAAATGTTTCACCTTTTCCGCTAACATTCTTTTTTTTCATGTTAATTTTCCTTTAAAGTTAGAAGCGTCATTTAGTCTGGGAATGTCTTGAATATGTTTTTATTTTTTTTCACTCTTCATTGAATTTTTTCTGGTAAATTCTTGTTTTTAGCCCATTTCTCGTGGATTTGCGATGGAGCGATGTGAGCTCTTGCAACCCGTCGATCAGTGTCAACAAAAATGCCAACTTTCCAAATGGTGGAGCCTCCAAAATGGGGAAATTTTTCAAATTAGATGACTTTTTCAAAATCGCAGAAAACTGAGAATTTTCCCTAAACCGAGAAATTTTCTTAAATTGTGAAAATTTCCAAAATCGCGAAATTTCCGAATGAATGAATTTTCCAAAATAGCTGAATTATATCATTTAAAATACGCTCATTTTTACTGAGCCCTCTTAAAGTTAGAGAAGATTCAGTTTCATTAAAAGCTCCATACCTTTAAAAATTAGAGCTCAAGGTTGATTTCATTGGTCGATTACAAATATTTTTAAAATTTGACCCATTTTCACATATTTATATTTAAGCGCATGTAATAGTTACAATTTCCTTCCTCAGAAATTAAGCCTATTACGAAAATTCGTCCAAATATTTGTTTCTTAAATCATCTTCGAATTTATCCTTTCATAAAAATGATTCTTTCTTTGAATGACATGTTTCTTTTCCAATTTTTCATCCCAATTCCATCACAAACAACACCAAACACACACAAAAAATAAACAAAACTAAATTGAATAGAAGTAAAATCTCACATAATTTTATTTGTAAATAATAAATAATTGAAATGAATTGAATAGGATTTAAATCATTTCAATAGTAGAAGAAGAAGACAAAAAATGAAAAGAAAATTTTGTGTCTTGTGTCTGTCTAGCAAAATATTTTCTTTCCATTCATATCATTTTTCTTTTCAATTCAATCCTTATAATAAGCTGTATTTTCTTTTCCTTTTTTTATTTTAACTTAAAGTTTCTATGAAACCCATATTTTCATCAAATTCTGTGGTTTTTCTTCTACATTTTGAGAAGTTTTCTGTGATGTTTCTCCATATAAATGCATTTTTTGGTAGAATTCGTTTCAAGTAAAATAATAAAAGGGAATGTCTTTCAAAATTTGATAAGAAAAACTTAAGATGCTCAAACAATTCAAATAAAATGGAATGAAAATGCAGAAATGTCCGATTTCTAACATGAATGTAATGGAAAATGTATGGAATTGTGGTTTGGGCGTTTGTTGATTTACAGATTACAAATATGGCATATTTTCAAATGTTTTGATGAAGTATGTAAATTTTTGTTGAAATTTTAAAACAAACTTCCTTGTGTAGGATGATGTGTCATGTAAGGAAACATCCGATTTATAAAAAAAATGTTGAAAGTTATAGGGAGCGACAAACACAAGCGCATTTCAATTGATAAAATTTAGTTACATGATCCATTAGAAAAATTTGGTTATTCGGTAAATTTTTGACCATGCGATTAAAAATTACTATGTCTAAAAATTCTGTCAATCCGAGTCAATCGGAAAATTTCACGAGATTCCTCTTTTTTGAATAATTCGGCGATTTTGAAAAATTAAACGATATTTCTCAATTAAAGTAAATTTCCTCGGTTCTAGCCAAATTTTCATGATATTGAAAATTCTCGCAAAAATTTTCACAATCGTAGAAAGTTACACGGTTTTTAAAAATTCTTCGATTTTGGCAGAGACAGCCATTTTGTTGATAAGGACAGATGAGCAGCTTGAGCACACACAATACTATTTTTCCTTAAAAAAATCGAAGAGAAATTGATTTGATGACCTTTAATGATCAATTTAAATCCCTTTTAAAGACTTTTCAACTTGAAATTCGAATCATAATTTAGGAAAGTATGTCATCAGACCCCGGCAGATGGCAATAGAACCCTATATTGCGTCATTTGATAGAAAAAAAACTTCATTTATCAAAGTAAGCAAAGGTTTATCTTAAAATTTCATATGAAATCACTGAATATTCTAATCGTAAAAAAGTAAAACTTCCGTTCATAGAAATATAAAAAAAATTATAAATTACGGTTGTGAACAAATAGTTTCATTCATACTCTCAAGTTGTTTAATCACAAATACTTAGAGCAATTAGTTAATTGAATTATAAAAAAGTGATGGAAATTGAATCAAATTTCATTGATTTTATAGTAGAAAGTGCTTCGAATTTCATATTTTACTTTTGTTGCATTTTTTCAATGATTCTTGTTGTGTTAAATGGATTGGACTACATTTTTGGACCAATTTGCTATGTGATGCACTGCAAGGAAAAATAACTTTGAATCATAGCAACGACTTCTCTACTGGCAAAAAAAAATTTATCTGACATAAAATAGAATTTCACAAATAATGATTAAGTTTACTTTACACACCACAGTCATATGGTTGTTATCTTGAATTCTTATCTCTTGCGTTACGTTCAATTTACGTTGAAAATACTTTATTTTCAGACTTTTTTACTCTGATTATTGCTCACTGTGAACAGAACTGAATTTCAATTCAACGCCTGCCCACCATACTGTTTTTTTTCGAGAAGAAATGATCTGACGATCTTTTAAGATCAGTTCTGCACAATTTTAAAGACTTTTCAACTTGAAACCCGAATCATAATTTAGGAAAGTGGGTCATCATATTCCGGTAGATGGTAACAGAGCCCTATAATTGCGTCATTTGATAGAAAAAAAAAACTTCATTTATCAAAGTAAGCAAAGGTTTATCTTAAAATTTCATATGAAATCACTGAATATTCTAATCGTAAAAAAGTAAAACTTCCGTTCATAGAAATATGAAAAAAAAAAAAAATATAAATTACGGTCTTACGGTTTTATCAAATAGTTTCATTCATACTCTCAAATTGTTTAATCACAAATGCATAGAGCATTTAGTAAATTGATATTGTTTATTTTGTATTTAAAAATAAAAAGTGATGGAAATTGAATCAAATTTCATTGATTTTTCGGTAAAAAGTGTCTCGAATTTCATATTTTACTTCTGTTGCATTTTTTCAATGATACTCGTTGTGTTAAATGGATTAGACTACATTTATGGACCAGTTTGTCATGTTAAATTAAAAGAAATTTACCATATTACAAAAAAATATTTCAACTTTGAATCATAGCATCGACTTATCTACTGATATAAAATACGAAAAATTAGTAAGTTTACTTTACACACTACAGTCATATGGTTGTTATCTTGAATTCTTATCTCTTGTGTTACGTTCAATTTACGTTGAAAATACTTTATTTTCAGACTTTTATACTCAGATTATTGCAAACTGTGAACAGAAATGAATCTCAATACAACTTACACTTGTTTAAGAACCGTTAAAATTTCGACACATCAAGTCCAGATCTCTTCTGCAACCTTGTAAGGGTTTACGATGAAGTTCGTCCAAGACTCAAGTAAAGTCAAATCGAGAAAATTTAAAAATGATTCATGGATTCGCTTATTCATATCAAAATTTGTATTTGATTTCAGATAACACGATGATAAAAAAATATTAAATAATATGAGATAACGAATATTTCACTTGTTGTCATAGTTTTAAATGTCATCCACGCAAAATATCACCTATTTTGTGAATCTAATCAAAATATTTTACAAGAAAAATGCAAAAATTGTGAAAATTGGAACTGAATTTCATTGAATTTCATTAAAATGGAGGTGAAGAAAGCAATTTTCGGATTTGGAGACTGGATATTTTATTTTTGTGCTGGATTTTCCATGTTTTTACTGTTATTAAATTTACTGGATGCGTTTATCGGACCTGTCTGTTTTGTCATGAACTGTAAGGAATATGGAGAGGAAAATATGAAATAACATAAATTTATTTAATATTTTATTGTTATATTTTGATATAATTTTTTTGTGATTTTAAGTGAAATACATTTAAGTGCCATTGATTACATTTAAAGCAAGTGTTTTTAAATTCAGTGCAATTTTTCTAATTTAATTTCATTTTATTTCATGATCAAATCCTTCAATACAAGCGTATTTGAATACGCTGCTTGACAAATTTTCGAAAACTTTTCAATAGTGACCTTGTGAAAGCCAGCCGCGGTGAATCCATTTTGAATTTGATCGTAATTCATCGCCATCAAAATTAATTTTCTCTCTTTTGGAGTCAAATTATACCAACTCACGTTGTAAAATTCAAATGAAATTTCACCATATTTGTCCAAAACCAATTCATTTACGTAGCAGACGGGAAACAAAATGAACGAAATGAAAATTACACCGATTGCAAAGGATTGATGTTGTTTGAGGATCATGAATACCAGGCCAGATACCATTAAATTAGTGAATGATGAAATTTCTAACAAGAGAAAAAATCCGGAGAACATTTTGCTGTAAGATGAGACAATTTCATGTGCATCAGTGAGCATATCAATGATAATTTGGATCCATTCCTCGTATTTAAGTGAAGTTTTCGATGAATTTTTGCTCAATTCAATATTTTCAAAATCGTGGCCCATTAAATTGATTGCTTCTTTGACGATGTCCATGAACTCCAAGACATGAAATACCAAACAAGCAAAAATATCGAAAATGAATGTGCCGAATAAGGCAAATCCGACAGTTGTGATAGTTTGAAGAATAACTGTCACGCCATAAATTGTCCAGTTGTCTTGATGTTTGAATGGTAAAATAAATGGGACAGGCAAGCTGAATTTCGGGAAAATGCGTTCCGGTAAAATTAATCCCACCAATGCAAATCCAATGGTTGCCCAAAGTGCTCCTAGAAAAAAGAAAATACGAAGAAATTTCATTAATTTAACAGTTTTTTGATGAACTGCATTCATGTGTGTAAATGCCATAGTGCGAATTTCCTTATGAAAGTAACATTTTTCCTCGTCCTCTTCATACAAATCCTTGCACCAGTCAAGAAGTCTCTTGATCTCCTTTTTATTCATTATTGTAACGATGTTAACATAATATGGACTTAAAATGGTTTCCAGCATAGATCCACTCAAAATGCAGGACATTAAGGAGTAATTTGCCCGAATTGGTGTGGTGATCATGAAAGTAAAAACGAGAATTGCATTAATCGGCCATTTTAAGAGGGATAGAAGTTCATTGATGGTCCACTTTGATGTCTCTTTGAACATTAAAAGACCTGCATTGTGATCAGCTTCTTTGATTAACTTCCAAATATCAGTAAATTTATTCCTTTTTTTCTGTAATGGTGCAACTTTAACCATATTTGCTTATTTTTTTAACTTAAGTAGCAGAACACGCAGTTTCAAAAACTTTTGTGATGGAAATTTTAGCGAATAATGTCAATTTATACTTAATTTTTACACAAAGCCTGTCATTTTTAACCGTATGATGTCTCAATCTGTAATTAATGCAGAGCTCTTACATTTCACTTTGATCAAATGTCATTTTGTGACATTAACATTGTAATTTTTCAATTAAAAGTAAAATAAAAAAGAAAATTCATTGATTGACATCATTTTCATTCAATTCAAGGATAAATTATCATGCAACAAAATACGAGTATAAAATTTCTTTGAATGAATGAAAAGAGACTCGCAACTTTAAAGACTTCTTATTACTCAAGTCATTCAATATTGTATTTACATTGGTAGGCTTCCTTACAAAGATAACGTAAATGAAAGTTAAAAGGCAACCACAAAAGCAAAAATGAATGAAATACGAAAAAAGGGTTCTATAACTTTTCCCTTTGATTTCTATTTTTCTTTGATATTTCAATGAAGAACCATAAAGACAGCAATTTTAAGTTTAAGCTAATGTGTACTGAATATTTTTTTTTGTTTTCAATTGCAAAGTAAAGTAAAGTAAAATGGAATAAAAAAAATTTAAGCCTTCTCATATTTCTGATAATCAGATTATAACTTTTGAATACTTTTTTTTTAAATGAAATAGAATTCGTTTACAAAGTTTTTTCTATTTTTTTGAATTTTTGACATATAACTTTTTTTTTTTTAAATTAGGCCTACAAACATTTTTTGTTAACACTTGTTTTGTCCAGGAACTTTTTGGTTCTTATATTTATATAAATTGAAATGGAACTCGTTCAGTTGCGACTCATAATCGAAAATAATGCTCGGATTTGAGTTTTTTTTTAAAATAAAACCCCTAAATGTATGCAATATGCCTTCGATAACTTCAGCAAAGTTAAAGTTGGAACACTTTACAACATTGCTTCACATCACTTTTATTTAAATCTAAAAAATTAACGATTTTTTCGCTCAAGAACCGAAATTTGTGCCTTGAATTACCTTCTTTTGAATTTATTGGCTTCTAAATGTATGCAATATGTTCAAAGTCTTTTGAGCAAAGTTGGTTTGAAAGTTTTAAAATTGTATTTTTTTAACAAAAATGGTATAAATTTTCCGAGCGACGGGAAGCCAAGACAAGAAATATTATTGCGGTATACCTGCAATTCAACTGCCTACTAGAAATGAGGACATGATAAGGGTTAAAAATCAATAAAAGTCATAATTTCAATTTAATTCTCATTATAAATCAAAAATAAACGAAAAACCTCAAATATACGTATTTGTAAATTATGAGTCAGTATTTTCCTTATTTACTGATATAATTTAATTAAATTCAATTCAGATTTTTATAGTACACTAAATTTCATATAAAATTTAACGTTTTCTTTCCTAGCACCCAAAAAAATAATAAAATTTTACAAAATAAAGTTTCGGTATGCATTAAATTACCAAAAAAACCAAATTCGCTGAGTAAGAAACGAACATTACCCATAACTTTCAGAATTTTATGTAGACATCAGGTTTCCATCAAAAAAATATACAAAAGCAATTTGATAACTTGATATTTTGTGGCTATTTTCCATACACACATTCAGAGGATAAATTCTCGAATAAGCAGTTTGTAATTCGAAAAATAGTTGAAAAAAAAAGGAAATGAAAGATGAAATAAAATATTAAGTTTTATAACTAGTTTTAAACTTATTAAAAAGTTTAGTTTTTCATTTCATTTATTTTTGCTGTTTCATAGGAAAAGAACTTGTATTTATATTATTAGTATTACTTGTTTTGTGTATATAAATATGATGAGAAATTAAAATAAAATAAATCAAGTTTGTTCATTAAAAAATCTGGAAATAAAAAATTAATTTTATAATTTTTGAGCTATGAGTAGGATGTGCCATAATTTAAACAATTTCTCCTTGATAATGAGCGTAAAATTTCGAAAAATCGATATTTGAGAATTTCTTTTAAATTGAATTTCTCATCCCTCTCTCCCATACGAGCAAAAAAATAAATATAAAATGTTAGATTGGCGCTTTACGTCTTCATTTTCGAAACTAATCATTAAAATAATGCAAAAATGTATGTTAGTTCATTGAATTGCCGTAGAGTTTGTTTGGCGCTATTTTTTCTCTGTCATATACGTGTCTGAACTTAACCTCGAAAATTTTCTATGAAAAAGAAGCTTAGTTAGCAAGAGAAAGTTGTAGGTTTTTGAACAATCTTCAACTTTGCAGAACATTGTTTTTAGTGTTATAGTACAAAAAACATGAGTTTTTGACGAGAAATACTCAAAAATGGTTATCAGAGGCAATTTTGACTTATTTAAGTACAAAATTTGACAAAAATACAAAATTTATACAAAAATGTCCCTTAAACTTTTATTATGTAAGTTTACGAAAACACTTATAATTTATATTTTCATTTAAATTTGCATCAGTTGCTTTTCTTTTCTCTTCATTTCATTTAAATTGTGTTGTCATGCCAACAATAGTAACAAAAAAAAAAGAACTCATCAAAACAAAATGTTCAATAAAAACATAATTTACATCTCATTTTTCCTCCACCTCTTCATATTTCCAACTAAAGTCTTATCCATCAACTGTTACACGTGTCACGAAGGAAATGCAACACTGGACCATGAAAATGACGGAGATTGCAGATCAAAATTTTGGCATAAAACTGTCTGTTATTCACATCAACAGTATTGTCTTTCAGTCAAAGTCATAAGTAATTGAATGAATTCCAATTTATTCAAATGTAATTCATTTAATTCTTATTTTAAACAGGAAATGACCTTGAAAATGTAACAGATGTGATAAGAAAATGCTCTGATGATCCTCATTTTTGTTACAATGAAATCTTGAAAGGAGACCGCCAGTATGTGCATTGCAACGTATGTGATTGGGATTTTTGTAATAATTCGGTGGAAATTTCATTTTCCTTACTAAACACATTTGTCTCATTTTTTGTTTGTTTCTTATTTTATTAATAAATATTTTTTCATTAAATTATTTCTCATCTTAAAAGATTGAATTTCACTGCAATTAATGACATGAAAATTATTGTTCCAAGTCCTTTCATTGTAGTTGTTGCTGAATTACAGAGATCTTTTTCACAGACTTTGCAATCAACTTTTTGCACTGCAATATCACAATAATCCTTTCTGTTGACACATTGTTTGATTTTTTGGTGCAAAACGGCAGCTATTTAAATTAACAATTTGAATCAATTAATTCAAATTAAATTCATTCAATTCAAATAGAAAATGAAAACTCACATTTTGTTTCAAGCGACAAACAATAATTATTACTTCCTTGACATTCCCATTCGAGCCACGTCGATTTAGAGCAATTTCCTTGTGTTACACCCGTAGTAGGATAATGAGTTTCCATGCAATGATAGCATTTTAACGTATTTCCAACAGTAAATAATGTTGAAAAGGCAATTATTGTAATTAAAATGCAACTTGAATTCATTTTTATTAAAAATTTAATTATTTTTGATAATTTCGGTCTCTAAATTAATGATGCTAACTCGGTAACTTTTCAATATAAACTGATAGTTGTTCAATATTGGTTCAATATAATATTTAATGTAAAAATAAATAGATAACATTTATTATCAGTTTTCAAAAGAATTTGCTCATTCTGTTCATGCATCATTAAAAATTTGTATGTAAATGGGTGTGAGTCTTTGAATTGGTGGTGATTCATTTCCTGATAATGTAAAATTAGTTAATTGCGCATTTGTTTGATGACTTAATTGCTTGCTTCGGGTAAAGGTGAATGATTTTCAGAATGATTAATTTCAATTGAAATTTATATGAAGAATTTCTACTAACATTGGATTCAGATTTTACAGGGCCGCCATGCGAGATCTTTTATAGCCGTCTTAAAAGCTCTTGCAGGATAAATGCACGGTCATTTAGTACAGTGAGCCTTAGACTTCATTGACCAAAAAATTAAGCACTAGAATTATTAACTTTGATACCCAAGGCAAGACCAAGATGGGTGGTCTATGGCTTCGGATGCCGTTTTTCTAGGTTTTTTGAATATTTTTGGTCATTTTATCACATTTATAAAAAAATCGATTCAAAATTTCCCTCAATGGAAATTGAATGCAACTCAATGAAATATTTCAACCATTTTGAATGAAAAAAATAAGAACATGATGTTGAACGAAATACACGAGCACATTTATATAGAAAGAATTCGGCCATTTTGAAAAATGACACCATTAAGGAAAATTTGACTATTTAGGAAAATTCGGCCATTTTGCTGACACAGACGGGCAAACGAATGGCATGAGCGGCCACAATACTCGCATTTTTTTCAAATCGACGAGAAATGCGCTTAAAAATTTCAAATTAAATTTCCCTAATCCTCCTTTCATACTCATATTCATACAAATCTGCATTGACCTAGTTGTCATCAATATTTCATTTTATTATTCAATTTCTTATTTCGTTATGCAACTATTTATAAAACATTCCAATGCAAATCAAAATTCTAATTCAATCTAAAAGCAAGAAAAAAAATCTTCAGTACACGATACAAAAACTGATGAATACTTTATGATTTGATTTCATTTTTTTATTCATCATCATATTTAAGGTTTTTTTCTCCTCCTATTTTATTTATTTTATAAATCATGAGAAACAATCATTTCATAGACATAAAATAAAAAAGTCATAATAAAAAAAAGATGAAATTAGAACAAATAGTTTGAATGGGAAAAAGAAAATGCAATAAAAATTCTACAATTTTTTTTCCTGTCTATCAATTGGAATGTTGGTTCAAATCTCATCTGATGTAAAATGTACATATTTAAAAAAAAAAAAAAATTCAAATGATAAAAGTATGGAATGAAAGAGTATATAAAAATGTTTTTCAATTTGAATTGATTGAAAAATTCCATCATATTCTCTCAATTCAACTCAATTTTATTCACTTTATTCCAATTTTTTTTTCTTTTTTTTTGTATCATGCCAGAGAGCATTGTAATCATCATATGATTTGATTTTTATTATTAATTTTTTTTTTGTATTTTTTTTTGTATTTTTTTTATCTTTTCATAATCCTTGCAATATCATATTGATTGGTCTTTTTTATGTTTTTCTGATGATTGAGTAATTGTTGAAAGACAGATTTGATTCAAGAATAAAGAAATTAATAAAAATATGAATATTATTTTTTTTTATGTAAAATATGTTGAAAACTGGAACTAAACAGAATGAATGTAAATCCTAAAATTGATTAAAATGGAATTGGTTTGTATGAAAAAATTAAAAATTGAGGTTTAATTGACATTTTCCCTTTTTCATTGAGCACCACGAATTTTTCAACCAACGAACAGTTTCGAGAATACACATTGCTTTGCATTTTTTCAACATTGAGAAAAACGTTCAGTGAGAGAATGGATAAAAGAGGAAAAATCAAACTGGGAACGTGCTGAAATTTCCTACGAATTTTTAAACAGACGCATTATTTGCGTTTTTCCTTTTATATTCAAACCGTAAATGACCCTGCCTTTCCACTATTTTTTCATGAAAATCATTGAAATCGCTAGTAAATGGATATATCTGGAGAGCTTTTTCGATTTAAATCGATACAACGAATTTTTCATGGATAAATGAGTGTAAATAAAAAATGCTGCAGGTTGTATCGAATTTTATTAAAAAAATAGGTCGTCGTATCGATGTAAATTGAAAAAGCTCTTCAGATAAATCAATTTTCTAGCGATTGCAATGAATTCTACTAAAAAAAGACGAAACTTAAGTAAAACATATCCTTAAATCAGAAGCGGATTGAAAATTATTAACGGCCCTGCCCCTTCTGTATGACTTTCTTTAAAATTTACGCTAAATTTAACTTTTACGAGACGATCGACTGCGGCCTTATTGACATTTTCCAGATTGCCCGTATAGCCACTGCCCTTAAATGCTCAAAATTTTCATCTGAAATGCAAATTTCGATAAGTAAGTAACTTTGAGCATTGTAATTCGTGCAATGCATCATTAAAAATGTTACCCACCGCTATTCAAACATACACAATTTTAAGACTCTTATCATATCTGATCATAATTACACATTTAATGCACTTAAACAATCCATTAAACAAGGGAAAAATTTTCTCTTCATTATTTTATTTTATTAGTGTTAAAGTGCATTAAAATTCTCATTTTTTTTGTTCATTTTTCTCCATTAAATATGAATGAAATCGAAACTACATTTTTGCTCTCCTTAATTGGGGGAAACTAATACCACATTTTATATGCATTAATAATCTTTTTATATAACAATAATAAGAATAATTATGAAATGTGATTAGAGATTAGAATTCAAAAAAAAAAAATGTACAACCTTATAAACGTATAAATGTACTTTGATTAATTATTCTATGAAATTATATACAGATTATGACACGTTTGTTATTGTTTTTGATATTGAATAGAAATGGCATGCAAATGTCTGTCCCATGTAATTTCCCTACGTTAACACAAAGTTGAAAATGAATGAAATAAAGGAGAATGAAAAAAAAGCTTGAATTACAACGAGAAGGATATTCAAATGTCATGAATAAATATTTTATTTTATATTTAAAAGGTATGATGATTAAAGAGGTTTTGCAATGTACGTTGTTTGTTCGTACGACGTCTAAACATAAAATGAAAATTAGAAAATGAGTGGGGTGGTTAAGTGGGATTATGGTCGCTTTTGATGGGTTTTAATTTGGAAAATGTAATTATGTTTCTAAAAATTACCTGGGAAACTTAATCCGTTTTCTGTGCAATGGGTGACCGTTGACCATACTTTGAAAATGTTTTTTTTTTGTTTGAAGTAGGCCAAATTTTCATTGTCTTGACAGTTCAATGAAAAAATATTACATTGAAAAAAAATGAACAGAATCATTAAAATATTTTATTTTATATCAATTTTGAATATAAATTCAACTTTTGCATTCTGGAACTATCCTGCTAATTATCCGAGACAGGTATCAATTGAAGTTTCATGAAATTGTTCAAAAAATTTAAGGTTTACTTTAATTTCAGGTGAATCAAATGCCTCCTTATCATCAAATGGAAAATTTTGAAAACGAGAATGCTCTTAAAGGACATGCCAATTACGAAAGATGCTGTGATGATAAAATTCAGCCTCGTAATTTCATTCCAAGGACACAAAATATTGCGAATTTTGCAAAATGCTGTGATGAAAACATGCAATCTGAAAATTACATTCCAAGGACACAAAATATTCAGAAAAAATCTGTCATGAATCCAAATGACGAAAATGCACCTCAAAATATTGATGATCAAAAATCCTTGGATCAATCCAAGGAATCAAATACAGAATCGAGAGACAATGAAAAAGGAATTGATCAAATTGAATCAAAACTGGTCCAGGCCACGGCTGAAGTACAAGAGAAATCGAAAAATGTCATTGAAGCTCAATCAAAAGTGGATCAAGCACGTCAGGCTGTCCAAAAAGCAAAAACAGAAATTGAAACCTTATCGAATGCAATTAAAAATGCACAAAAATCCATTTCAGTGTTAGATCGTGACGTTAAAAGTGCTGAAAATGAATTACAAGTCAAGAGCCAGTCTTTCAATGAAGCAAAAAATCGAATGGAGGAAATTTCAAGACAATTAAACTCTGATAAATCTGATTTTCCTCCTAAAACTCAATCGAATATTCCTCGTAATGCAAGAGAAATGTTGAGACGCTACAATCTCCTGAAAAGAAGAATCGAAAATCAGAATCGCATTCACTAAAATTTTGATATGTTTTCAATTCAATTAATTTTTCTTTTGAATTTTTGATAAATTGGTCTCCAATTTGTATTTTGCTACTGAAAACCTCTTATGAGACCACATTTCATTTATTTTCATGTAAAATTTAAACAATAGGACCACTTTTAGTGTCAAAACCATTAAAAAAATACTAAAAATAATGAAAATTTCCACTTTAATAATTATTATTATTATAATTTTTTGCCACTTCACTCTCTCACAATTTTTCAGTTGTTCAAAAAATTAAAACAAGGGTAAATACAAGACAAACAAAAAAAAATGACAAACAAAAATAATTAGCATAACAAGCGAGTTTCGTATTTGTTGTTTATCCTTTTACCATTCAGTGTTTTGATAAATTTTTACACATTCAAAGAACTTTTGTAGATGAACAAACATAAAGCATTGTAAAATATGCAACAGAGAACTAGAAAACCAGAACAAAAGTTCTCTTGTGTATTCATACGATTTACATTATGTGAGATCCATATACATAGAATAGATCGCATACATTCATCATCATTCAGTGAAAAATGAAGCTCATTACGACACATTATTTATTCACACGATTCACAGGTCTTCATTCTTGTAAATTTTCCTTTTGTGTATTATTTTACCATTATTATTGTTATTTGCATTCATTCATATCATATTTTATTGTAAAAAGGAGCAGAAAAATATGGAAGACAATGGAATAGACATGAAACATCTTTAGACAATACACCGACGCATTTTATATTTGTGCTTGAATGTGCATTACATGAAAATTTTGAGATCTTTATAATTAAAATTCATTTTTAAGAGTGATAAACTGAAAAAAATCTTAGAAATTTAAAATTTTTCACCAAACTCCTCCAATTTGAACATTAAACTTAAAATTTTATTCATTGAAACTATGATTCGTTGTCAGTCAATGTCAAAAGAGCGATATTGCATTTCAATGCATTTAAATAATGATGATGATCATGAGACCATTATTTTATTCCTTTTAACATACAATCGCACTATGATACAAAAATTGTGCAAAGAGAATAATGGTAATTTCTTGTGTACATGCTTAGCATATGGATATAAAGAGGGAATTTGATATTTATTCCCATTAAAATATTGTCGGTCGTCGTGTTGACTAATGATGACGATAGCTCACAATGTTATTTAAAGAATATGAGGAAGATAATGGCGATGGTTTAAATGAAACCACACCGTTTAAAGTTAACTTTGAGTTTGTGGCGTTTGTTTGTAGTTGAAAAAAAAATGCAATTTGTGCAAGTTAACTAGAAATAGTCTGGAATTGGATTCGAAAAGATTTTTTTAAAGAGAAGGAGGAAATGAAGGAGAAAAATGCGAAGTGAAAGAATAGAAGAGAGAGAGAGAGAAGAAAAAATGAATGAGGGAGAAGAAAATCTAATGGATGACAAAGGGTTTCTCTGTTTAAGAGAGTTAGAGTAAGAGAGAAAAAATAAGAAAGAGACAAAATGAATTGAAGAGCAGGAAAAATGATAAATGAGAGAGAAAGAAACATTTAACAGTTTTTTAAGAAAGAGAGATAGAGCAAAAAAAAAGGAAAGACAGAAAAAGAAACAATGCTCAAGGAAAAGAAAAATAAAGAGAAAAATTGTACGAGAAAGAGAGAGAGAGAGAATAGAATGAATAAGAGAGATGGAAATCTAATCGATACTAAAGAGAGAAGAGAAAAAATTAGAGAGAGACAAAAAGAATTGGTGAATTGCAAAAATAATCAATGAGAGAGGAAGAAACATTTAACCGTTTTTTTATGAGAGGAAGAGAGCCAAAATTAGAGAGATCAATCTTGGAAACGAGAGACAAAGTGAAAGTGAGAGAGAAACTTGTCGTTTTTTACTCACGATCTCCATTCAATTACTCAATTTTAGAGGTCAAGGTCCTTTTTCTTCCTTTGAAATGCACACGCACAGTCACGCCTCCAGTAATGACTTGATTTAAATTACTCATTTGACAAACATAAATGGGACGCATTACAGTATTTTGTCATTAATTCATTAGCGTTATATGATAATTATTTATTAAAAGCTGTTCACTTTTTACATCTCCCCTTTTCCATTGGCATACGTACCGTTTACACATACACTCACACACAGATATACACAGGCACGTTTCATTACCCTTAAAATATGCCTTAAAATTAACAAAAGCAACAACAACAAATACACGGTATGAATCTCCAAGGGGCAACACGTTTCTTTGATTATAATTGTGAGACGAGTGTCAATTTATTTTCACTATTCCATAGATTTAATGTATTGTGACATTAAATGGACAAAATGTTTGTGTATATGTCGTGTTGTTTTAATTATTATCCTCATTAATGCATAAATTGTGTTTTTACACACACACACACTTAACACATAAATTTAACGTCTATTTTTTTGAAAAAATTTAAATTTTCATTTCAGTTATGCAGATCAAAATGAAATGAGCACCTGTTGCATTTAAAACACTCATGAAACTAAGCAACGAATGAGTTTTAATTGATAAAAATAATAAAAACAAACTGCAACAAGTACTTTCATGACACCTAGAAACGTAAAAGTTTGTTTTCACAAAAAAACAATCACATGACAATATTCGAAATAATTTTTATTGATAAGACAACTTAAATTTATTTGTGTGTGAACTCATTTCAGTGAAGGTCGTTCGAATTCTAGGAAAAATGGTAAGATTTTGATCTAATTTCATTGAATTTTGATTAAATTTAATTTTTTTCTTTGCATTTAAATGCATCTAGGGACCAAAAAAGCCAAAAGGAAGTTGTAAGTTTCATTTAAGCATTGAAATTTTATGATTTTAATTTAAAATTCCAAATTCCAGCCGTAATCGATGGCGTTGATACCACATCAATGTCACGCGAGCAACTTGAAGCCTTTGCCGTTCGTCTTCGCAATGAAATGGAACGTGAACGTGA
>LN483421.1:495033-691202 GCA_900002565.1 Culicoides sonorensis
AAAACTTCAAATGAAATATCTAATGATCAGACGCGCTGTTATTTTGAGGACGATTAAAATATTTTGAAATTGAAAATGAACTTACCTGCAAAATTGATTATTTTTTTCTGGTTCCATGAATTATCAGTTTGCATTAATGAACCTTCAAGGAAAATTTTCAACGGCATAAAAGCATCAGAAGGGCAATTTCCATCGGTTGTTTATGTGAAGACTTATGAGGACAGTTACACATCGTATATGTGTGGAGGAGCCTGTAAAAAATTACTTTTTGAGATTAACTTAATGTTTTCTTATATTCATTTTACAGTACTCACACTTCGCCACATCCTAACGGCTGGTCACTGCGTCGTCGAACGCATGGACAACAAAAAACCCATTCTCTATGATCGAATCGACATATTTGCTGGAGGCACTGACGTTTATCTATTTCCTCAGCTTCAGTACGACCAAAAAGTAACACTTCATGAAAATTTCGGTTACTATCAAAACACTAAAATTCCAGTAAACGATCTTGCAATCATCAAAACTGAATATGCATTCAGCGAGACATCCACAGTCAAAGTTGCTCAATTGCCTGAACATCAAACATGGATGGGAGCTATCTTGACAGTTCCTGGTTTCGGTATGACCGAAAATTCTGAGCTTTCACAATATTTACTGTATATCAACATGAAAATAGTACACAATGAGGAATGTAAAGCAGCAAAGCAAAGTAATAAATCACCAGATGCTATTTTGTGTGTTATCTCAACAGACGCACATAGAACACAAGGACTGTGCACTGGAGATTCTGGTTCACCAATGTTCTTACAAGGTTCAAATATCATTGTAGGAGTTCATAGTTTTAGTATGAAAAATGGTACACATAGCTGTTTAACGTCTAAAAATTATTATGGAACGAATGTGTTTTTCTTTAACAGTTGGATTAAAAAAATGATTGAATTGTAAGCGAAAAACATCTTAAATCGATTATTAAATTAAATTAAATGGAAAAATAAATATGAATTGAATTTAATACTTAAGTAGAAACAATGAAACGAATCGTTTTAATAACAATTTTTGCTCTTCAATCCTGTTTTGGAACCGAATCACATCGCCGCTTATATGATGGGATTGAAGCCAAACCCAAGCAATTTCCTTCTATGGTTTTCGTAAAAGCAATTATAAACAATGATGACAAACGCTTTTTCAGATGTGGTGGAACTTGTGAGTTAATTGATATAATTTAATCTAAAATTTTAATTCATTCTTAAATAAAGTAATTTCATATCGTCATGTCCTCACTGCGGCTCATTGCGTTGTCGAGTCCTGGACTCCAAATAAAACTGTTTTATTTTCAAGATTTGATGTCTTTGCTGGTACCGTCAATGTGCTCAATTTCACCGAACGTCGATATAGTGCAAAGGTTTTTGTTCATCCCCACTACAAATTTATTAATTTTGCAATTCCAGTCAATGACATTGCAATCATTAAAACCTTTGAGCCATTTCCTGAATCGTCGTTCATCAAAGTAGCTCAATTACCGATCAAAAAAACCTTAGTTGGTGATATTGTGACATCTGTAGGTTGGGGTAAAATGCAAAATGATACATATACGGATAATTTGTTGTTCGTTAAAATGAAGACTGTCAATAATAAGAAGTGTGAGGTTCAAAAGGCGTTGCATGATGACAATGATGCGATAATGTGTATTAGTGGACGTGGAGCAATTAAAACTGAAGGAGTTTGCTTTGGAGATTCTGGTGGTCCCTCATTTAGATATGATACAAATATAATTGTGGGAATCACAAGTTATGTTCACGTGGATAAAAATATAAAGTGCTCGACAACACAACCGCAGTGTGTGACCAATGTACTGCATTACATTGAATGGATTTTAGTTACATGGGCATTATAGTCAAAATTTGTTTTGACATTTGACATACCAAATTTGACATTTCTGAAAAAAGAGAATCAAAGTGATATTATTATCCATCAATATTTTAATACTGAATATTTTACTCAAAGTCAATTCATTTAATATGAAACTTTAATATGAGGTAAAAGTAAAACTTTTTTATCAGAATCTTTGTATAAAAATATCATTAGAAATGAACTTCAATTGAATTGGCTTTAAAATTTGATTTGGCACTTTACTAAACGCTTCATGATGCAAATAATCAACCATTCTTAATTCGATTATGAATAAATTTGAGTTAAACTGGACAAAAGAACTAAGTTACTTAAGTTAGTTTGGATTCAATCATGTTATTACTTGTGATTTTATTTTCTTGCATTTTCTCATCAAGTTTTTCTTATCAGAAAAAACCCCTTATCTACAATGCACCAACTGCAAACAAAGGAGAGTTTCCATCAACTGTCTTCGTCAAAATTTATCGTAGATATAATGATGAAAGTACCTTTTTCGTGTGTGGAGGAACTTGTAAGTTCGATTTTATTTAAGAAATCAAGACATTAATTAATTTTTCATTGAAGTGCTCACATATCGAATCGTTCTGACTGCCGCTCATTGTTTGGTAGCGAGATCAGTTAACGGTACTCACAAACGTTTTCCAAAAGTAGGTGTTTTTGCTGGGGGAACTTATATCAATAGTTTTAATGAATATATACTAGCAAGCAATTCCCTGATACCAAGAATTTATAAACGAAATTTGACTGAAAACGTTTTAATGAATGATTATGCTCTCTTAGTCCTAGAGAAGGCATTTACTAAATCGAGCGTTATTGGACTTGCCAAATTACCTGAACTCATACCCGGAAAAGACGATGTTGTAACTGCAGTTGGTTGGGGTGAAAGGGAAAATGGTAAACCATCAGAGTATCAGCGTTATGTTCATATGAAAATTGTTGATGATCAAGATTGTAAGGATCGAAAGGCAAAATATAAGTCTAAATGGTCAGTTTTTTGTGCAAAATCATTCGATCCTAAAGAAGGAGTATGCAGAGGTGATTCGGGTGGTCCATTATATCATAAAGACACCAACGTGGTTGTAGGAGTTATAAGTCAAGCTATTGGAAATCAAGAAGTTTGTTTGACTGAAAAACATGCAATAGCAACAAATATTTTTTATTATCAATTACGTATAAGAAAAATCATTGAAGAAGTTGTACAAAAACTAAATAATGCAGGCAAAGGTAAAGCTTTGTCCTCAAAATCGTTGTATATTGGCAGAGATGAATTTCAATGGATTTCGTACTAATAGCAGTTATATCACAAGTAACAAACTGTAACAAATGAATTAAATTGGAAATTTCTAAAAGCTTTGTAATACTGTAATAATTGTAATCTATTAATCTATTAATGCAAATTATTTTGATATTGCTCTACATTATCGGCTTATCCTAACTTAAGTTTGCGTTTGTAATTGCTTAACACTCGTTTTCTTTACCAAAAACCTATGGAATATCGTCTGATATATAACTCACAAACAAAAGACATTACAGTGATGTGCCTTATCTTAAACTTTCTTCTACAGTTCAGCAAAAATTAATTTTGAAAAGTGCATCAAAGTTCACTAAAATAATGATGTCTAGCACAAAATCCAATGAAAGCAAATTTTTAAGCTCAAAATTTTCCATTCTAAGAGATAAACACATGTCAAATCATAATTTACGTTAATATTTTAAAGATATTGTGTCGCGACGATGAAAATACTTTAACCTATTGTTTGTTTGTTTGTTTAAAAGATGTGTGAACTTAACATGACTGTATATGACACGGATTATTCATGAAAGCTAAGCATTTTTTTGTCTGTCTGAATTGTTAAAATATGGATCCAAAACACATTTTCATAAAGGTCATTGCTCTCGATTTTTTTTTAAAGAACTTTGATTATTTTAAGATATTGAAAGAAATTTCATCCACTTTAAGTGGGATTAATGGAAGAGGATTGATCAATTACAGCTGATACCTTCAAAAGACTTTTTTACATGAAATTTCCCAAAAAATGTATTTCTATTAAATTTTCTTTCCGTCCATTATTCAATTTCGAATGAGATAACTTAAGAAAACAACTTGTGGCAACAGTTTTTTCAATTCAATGAAAAAAATATGATAATCCTTAAATGTCTTGATTGATACTTTAATTTCATTCCCTCTCTTACATTGTCATTGCATTATCAATTCAATATCTCAGAGATAGGCAAAAAAAATACAGAGAAAAAAAAATCTTTATTTAACAATTTCCCCGGTATTTAGTGAATCGCTTTGTTTGTATCTTAAACACATTTTTGATACTTACCAACATAATGCGACATATGAAGGGGAGACTACATTGAGTTAATAATCTGACGGTTGTTGGACAAGAGTATTAAGTATATCTTTGAATGTGTGTTTTTGTAGTAAATTAATATGATATTTTGAAAGGGAAAATTCAATGCATTAAAAAAAAAGTAAAGAAAAGATTCTGAATTTGTTTGTTTTGACAAGAATGTGTGTCATATGTCAGGAAATCTTGTTTCATTTATTGGTCTCTAATAATAACATCAGAATTAGCTGCAATCCAATCAATGTACTCTGTTACTCTCGTGTAGACTGCAGGCCATCCCATTGTACATCCAAGTGAAAATTGATAGCTGTAAACTCCGATTTGGGTGGGATACCCATCTGTATCTGTGAAAAATAGGGCACCACCTTCATCTCCAGTACAGGGTGTGCCATTATCTGAGCCTGTGCAAAGATTTGAGCTCGTGATGTAAGCAGGATATTTTGTCAGACAACTTAAATTTGTAATGACAGTTTCATTGACAGCATGTAAAGTCGATACTGGGACAGTTGCTTTTCCACCTTTGCCCCATCCGAAACTAGTTCCCAATTCATTGGTAAAACTAAGTTTTTTCTGGGCACGAGATGGAAGACGGGAAATACCAACAATATCCGTTAAATTAGCTGGAACTGATAATTTGAGGAGGGCAATGTCATTTTTTTCACTTTCGGTATCAAAGTATGGATGAGGAAGTATTTCTGCAACAGTTATTATTTGATCAGCATTATTTACGTCACTGGCACCCAACAAAACTGAAGCTGCTGGAACACTAAAAGCATTTAATGTTAAATTAAAAACAATTTTAGTTTAAATTTTTAATTAAAACCTTACTTAAGAGCACATTTAGCAGCTGTAAGAACATAATTTCTACTGATGAGAGCTCCTCCACACCATCCTGGATTCTGTGGACGATGTAACATTACACCAACAGCGAATGGAATGTCTTTAGGTCCCATTGGCTGTCCATCGTAAATGTAAGGAACGAATTTAGCTTGAATCTGACTGAGCCCAATCAGAAAAATGAGTGAAACGATGAATGACTTCATTTTATTACTGAATTCTGTGTTCTTTTCAATATGTGACTTCAAAATGGTATTTTTTTAAATCAGTGTTTCGATTTTATTGACGAATTCTCATCAAATCTTGATTTATCGCACGAGATAAGATTAGTTAAATATTTTAATCCATGACCTTCAAGTGTATTATAATTGAGAAAACCCACAGATAACGATTCTAAACGTCATTTTTAGTATATATGAGTACTTGGTACTTGGTACTGAATAAGAAAGCACGTTTAAATAAATATTTTTTTGTTAAATTAAATTTCTTAGCTTAAAAGTATGTCTAAATAAAGAAAAATATTACAAATAGATGAAATAAGTGCTCTGGAATGTATTGTCATAATTAGATTTACGTGAAAAATATTAGTTTGCAAATAATTTTGGAATAAAAACTGATGGACCAACTCAAATAATTTATTAAATATCTGTAAACTGATAACAAAGATAACACATACATCCATACATATTAAAACCAGTATTTATTTGATGTACTAAAAAAAATTTACTGTGATTGACGTCATAAACAATAATAAAATAAATAAAAATGACTGAATTGCTGGATCAAAAGTTAGAAAGTTTCTTCGAAAAAATTGATAAACGATTAGAATCTGTGGAAAATAAGCTCGATAATAGACTTACTGAAGTTGAGAATCGTTGTACTGTGATTGAAATTAATGCTAAAAAATCGAGAAATGTTCAAAATAGTGTTGTGAGTGAAATGTCTAAGCTGAAAATAACAGTGGATATGCTTGAACAACAAAAATTAGACAAAAATGTGATGCTTAAAGGTATACCTGAGCTCGAAACCGATAATGACATGCTATTATCGATGGTCGATGATATTTTCAGTAAAGTTGATCGTACATTTGAGTCGCAATTTCTTGCTTCTGTGCGTCGTATTGGAATAAAGAACAATAATAACAAAAGCCGATTAGTTGTAGCAGAGATTGTAAATTGCAGCCGTAAACTAAACATCATGAAAGGACTTAAAGAAAACAGAGTGGATTGTTCCCAATTCGTAAACAAAAATAACGTTCCATGGGGTACTGATGCTGAAAAGATCTACCTAAGTGACCATCTTACTCCAACTATGTCTAACATATTTTTCCATGCTCGTCAACTAAAGAAAAAAAAGTATATTAAATACGCCTGGACTAAATTGGGTTGTATATTTGTTAAAAAGGATGACAATAGTAGAGTTTATCAAATAAAAAGCACATCACAACTGTCAAATTTCAAAGACAAAATAAGTGGTGTTGAAAATGATGATATGGATGTCGTTGACTCAGAAATTGACATCGAAAGCGGGTCCGAGGCAACATCTCAAATATCTACTGAGTCGAAACGTCGTCTGTCCAAAGAAGAAAAACCAGAAAGAAGATCACCAAGCAAACGTATTAAAAAAATTGCTAATAAATAAAAAAAAAAATTGTAACGTATACATTATATTTGCATGCTGTCATTCCAGTAGTATCTTTCATTCATTTTTTTTGTAAATTTAAAATATTATTAACTACCGAATCAAATCATTACCTTCATTATCATATAAGTAATATTATTATTTTTTTCTCGCGACTCATATTCTTGAAACCAAATATGCAAGAAATGAGTACTGACAACTATTCGTGTAGAAGTGTGAGTGAATTTAATATGATGTCCAGAGATGTGAATTCGATTGATTATTTTTCATTTTATCACTTAAATGTTCAGAGAGTTTCTAATTTGCAAAAGTTCGATAGACTGAAAGAACATTTATGTACATTTGAAAGGGCACCAGATGTAATGTGTTTTGTCGAGACCTGGTTTTTAAAAGATGAAACCGGTGAATCATCTGATGCGGGTAACATACGTTTATATGAAATACCTGGCTATCAATCAATTTTCTGTTCAAGATCCGACAGATCAGCAGGTGTAGCCATTTATGTGAAAAATTGTTTTAACTTTGAAGTTCTGAATAAGAATAATGGGCCTGTATCATTAATTCAAATTATCTTAAAAAATAATAATTCACTTCAAGATACCTCTTTTACATTATTCTATATGCCAAAACTATCTGACTACTTGACTCTCTTTGATACCATTGAACACCTTCTTATTTCAAATAATTATCAGCGAAATGTTATTATGGGGGACTTTAATATTGATGTCCTTAAAAATACGAGCATTGCACAACAATATGAACAACTTTTGAAATCTTTTGGGTTTTACATGTCAAATACATTAGTCACTAGGCCTTCAAGGAATGATTCACTTATAGATCACGTATGGTCCAATTTTTCAATTGATACAAGTTACACTATAGCCAATGATATAAGTGACCATTACGGTATATTATCTCATGTTAAAAAAATAGCACAACTTCCGGTAGATGAAAACCAGTATATATACCTCAAACGAACCGATTACGTTAAAATGAACTCTTATTTGATATCAGCTCTTTATTTTAATGATTCTTTTTCAAGTTCCAATGTACATCACAAAGTTGATTATCTTATTGAATCAATTAAAAAATGTTTTGACCAATGCACTACGACTTCTCGTAAAAGAGTCTCTAATAAGAGTATTAAAAATCCTTGGTTCACACGTGAGCTTAAAATTCTATGTACTAAGAAAAAAAGGCTTTTACGTAAAAAAAGGTCCTCCCCTGGAGATCATTCTATTCAAAATGATCTGAATCGTCTTGAAATTCAGATGAGATTGTTAGAAAAAGATCTGAAGAAAAACTATTACATGAATAAATTCCGAGCTTCCAAATCAACAAAGGATACATGGAATGAAGTAAATCATGTTCTAGGTCGTGGAAAATCTGCTCCAGTTGTGAAACGCTTGCTTGCTCGAGGCAATGATACTATTCATACTGACAATAAATCAATTGCAAATTGTTTCAATGAATACTTTACAAATATTGGCGAAGATCTTGCAAATCGCATTCGTTCTTGCAATTCCTTTCATACTCTCGATACTCCTGCTGCAGAACGAAGTACCTCAAGTATGTTCCTTACACCAACTTCAACAGATGAAGTTTTTACGCTTTTATCTAAACTTGAAGTCAATAAAAGTAGTGGTTTTGACTCGATTCCAAATAAAATACTCAAGAACTGTAAATTCTCTCTCACCTATTTTTTATGTGAATGCATTAATGATGCATTTAATCAAGGTGTTTACCCAAATGCTCTAAAAATAGCCAAAGTCTCACCAATTTTTAAAAATGGAAACAGAGGTGATGTTAATTTATTGTTCCGTAGCTACCTTTCAAATAGATCTCAAGCGGTGTCCATTAACGGTGAAATGAGTTCTCTTCGCGACATTAAGACAGGCGTTCCTCAGGGATCAGTTCTGGGTCCGTCTTTGTTTTTAGTTTTCATAAATGATCTTAAAAATGTTCCTCTGAATGGCTCTTTATTTATGTACGCAGACGATGCTGCTATATTTTATTCCGGAGAAAACGATCAAATTAATTGCCACCAAATGAACCTTGACCTTGGACTGTTACACCGATATTTTCTTCAAAATCTATTGACACTGAACGACAAAAAAACTAAATACATGCATCTGCATCATCACTCCTTTCGGCCTTCAAACCGAATTCCTGTTATGATACAGAGCAACATTTTGGAACAAGTAAATTCAATGCGATATCTTGGACTGCAACTGGACACGAACTTGAACTTCTCTAACCATATCAATTTGATATGTAAACGAATATCTCCTGCTCTGGGTGCCCTCTACAAACTAAGAAGTTTTTTACCGCTTGAGGTCCTGAAATTAATTTATTTTTCGCTGGTGCATACACACTTGGTCTACCTATGTAACATTTGGGGGGAAACCTCCTCTTGTTACATTAGGCCATTACAGACTCTTCAAAACAGGGCTTTAAAAATTACTCATGGTCTGCCATCACTGATTTCAACTGTATCACTATACAGTGGCCATGTTAAAAATGTTCTCCCCATTAAGGCAATTATGGAATTACAGACCGTGAAACTGGTGAGACAGATCATGAATAATGAGATATTCCACCACACAAGTTTCGCTTTCAAGACTTCACGCTTAAATTTGAGAGATTTACTCAGAATTGGGTCCCTAAACGTCAGGACAGCACTAGGGAGTAGACAGATTTCATATACAGGTCCATTATACTTCAATAGGCTTCCTTACGAAATAAGGAACATTCCTGTTACCTCAAAATTTGTAATTTCCGTGAAACGCTTCTTATCCGAACCATGCTCGATAAATCGCCTTATAAATCTGTGAACTTCTATCTGTACACACTGAACACACGCCTGAAAATCAAATCACATCTGGACATTGTACGTAATTTTTACTAACAAAAAACTCTATGCGGTTGGTGGGTTGCCGTGAAAGCCGGCGCTTGCATCTTATCAACATCTATACCCTATTTTTGTGTCGTCTAAACTGTGCGGTTGGTGGGTTGCCGTGAAAGCCGGCGCTTGCATCTTATCAACATCTATACACTCCAACTAACACATTTTTGTACACTCATGCTTTCTGCACATAAGTTAAGTTGTCCTTAATTATTTCTAAGTATTTTTTTACATTTATATTTTTTTTCATGCATATGAGTGCTTTCTTATTAATATAATCAAATGTTAGTCTATTCCTTCAAAGACGATAAGTCACTGGAATGACAACTGAATGATATAAATACAAATTAAAAGAAAATAAAAAAACATTAAACAAACATTAAACATATTGGTATATAATGATTTTTTCTTTAATGGAGAAATATCCAGATTGTTTTTTCATGTCTTTGTTTACAACTTTAACGTATTTCTTCTTTCCTGTTATTTACTTATTAATATCAATTATCAAAATTTAATTGATAATGTATCTTAAATCACGTCAAGATAACCGGAATTAGCAAAAAAACATATGCTTTTGTGTTGCTTTGATTTATTTCAGTTCACTCCTTGACCTCGTACGTTCAAGTCATAGCTGAAAATGAATTCAAAATTATTCGTAGTCCTGGTTGGACTTTTTTCTATCGCAACCTCAAATCCATTAGAGGAAATATACTCTCCATTTATCATTGATGGCGAAATTGTTGGACCAAAGGACATTCCATTCGCCGTTGGAATTATGTTGCATCGTCCTCAAAACCCAGGTTTTTGTGGTGGTGCGTTGATCAGTAGAAATTACGTTTTGACAGCAGCTTCATGTTTAGTTGGGTATGAAATGTTAAATTTAATTTTAATATATTATCTTATCGCAATCAATGTTTATCAGTGTGCCGCGTGCTTCAGTTTTGTTAGGCGCTAGTAACATAAATCAAGCTAATGATACAATTGAATCAGCTGAATTGATTCCACATCCATTGTTTGATGCATCTGAAGCTCGCAACGATATTGGTTTGATCAAGCTTGCACGTCCAGCTGATTTAACTGATTTCATTGGAGTTGTTCGTCTCCCCAAGTGGTCTGAACGGAAAAAGAGTTTCAGTGGTGTATCTGTTACAACTTTCGGTTGGGGCAATCGTGGAAAGCTTTGGGAGAAAATTCCAGTTGAAAGCTTGCATGCGGTCAAAGAAGAAGTTATCACAAATTTTTCATGCTTAGGTCGATATCCAGCTTATATAACAAGCAGCAATATTTGTACTGGGTCTGCTGGCACACCATGCACTGGGGATGAAGGAGGTGCAATGTTTATGCTTGAAGCCGACGAAAAACCAACAGCGATCGGTGTTTTCAGTTACCAATTTTCAATGGGATGTACTTGGGGATGGCCACCAGTCTATGCACGTATCACCTCATACTTGGAATGGATTCAAAGTAACTCGGATGTTATCATCAGAGATTAGATATGACATATATAAAAAAATTTCATACAAAAATATGCAATAAACTTTGTTTTTTTGTACAAAAAATATTCAAAATCAAATTAAAGTCTCTAAATCTTAATTTAAAATATTTTTCACAGCTAATCCTTCTTTGATACAAAAAATTAACCCATTTCAGTTATCTTGTGCTAATGAAAATTAAATTATGAGATATTGATTGCGTAATTTCAGGAGCATATTTAAATGAAAAATTTCAAATTAATAATTAAACTCTTTATCTTCCTTTTTTAAATGAAGTACTTTTAAAAAAACATTTTTGAAACCATAAAAAAAATACTTTTAAATTTATAATGAAGCAAAATTACTCGCCTATATATTTTTTCCTCTTCCTTAAACATTGCGAACATTTATAAAAAATTGATAAATAAAGGTAATGCAGATAATAAATCAATCATTTCTCTTCATTTTATAAAAATACCTAAGAAAATTACTTAAAATCCATGAAAAAAATAAAGTTAAGTTAAAAAAGGAAGAAAAACAGAACACAAAGTTGTTGCGAGAAAAAAAATATGATCCACAATAATTATTTATTGATGGAAAAAGTTTATACTTTTTTATGCTGTCGTGCTTTGACATGATTTGGCTTTGGCTTATACATGGTTCAGTTGATAAAAATATTTTTTTTTTCCAATGTTGTAGAGTAAAATTTAATACTTTTTCATTTTTTTTTTTTGTTTTTTTCTCCCTCGCCTTGTTTAATATTAACTTTATACTCTCATCTTCTTATTTTGATTAACAACCTTTCGATAAACTCTTCACAGAACTTGAAAAAAAATACAAAATATGAGCACATAAAAAAATGGTTTAAAATACATAAAAAAAGGAATATTCACTTTTAATAAAATAAGCAGAGATAAGGGAGAATATTTGAGGTTAAAAGCTGATTTATTTGTTTGTGGTGAAACTCATCAATTTGTAATCTTTTTGAGAGATATACAAAAAAAATATAAAATATGTGTTAGGGATGAATTGAAAGTGAATCCGGATAAAAGCATCAAGGAAATCATATTATAAATCCCAGGACACCAAATAATACAAATCACCCAAAATCGATCAACAACTAAATATTATACAGAAAATATTATTTTTTTTTTATTTGAAAAGCAGGGGAGCGAATTTTCAATGAAATATTGGTGAAATTGAATAAAAAAAATGTGTTTCAAGGAAAATATTTCAAAATTTCCCAGATTTCATTTCCCAGGAATGGCAATTAAAAAATGTCTGGACATTTTTTAATAGTTTTACATGCATTTTAAACGAATTTCAGTTGAATCAAGTGCATTTTCAATTCATTTCAACCTCACAAGTGAAAGAAAATTGATCTTTTTCTTCATTGAATGCAATGATGCCTTAATAATGTTTTTCTAACTGTTTCAGACAGACATCAGGAAAATATTTTGTGAAATTTGATAATTTTCCATACAAACAAACAGACAAAAAAAATTGAATCAATGAGTCAAATGTAAAATAAAAATAGAATTACAAACTACTCACAACGATAATTTTTTATGTGTTTAACCAGAATTTTTGAATACACATCAAAATAAAAACAAGACAAATGGAAGTGAAATTTGATACACAAGTGCAAGTAAATAGAATGGGATAAAAAAATGAAGTTTAACGAGGGAATATTTGAAATACAATTCATTTAACATAAAAATTGCTTAAAAATAGACACACATCGTCATTTATCCTGATTATACAAAAAAAAAATTAAAGGAAAAAAAATGCTAAACAAAATATTTTAATAATCATCATTTTTAATAAAAACCTCAGTTTTGCCATTTTGACATTTTAATTGCAACAAATTATTTAATTATAACTATTCACACAATATTATGCTTCCCAGAATAAAAACACTGAAAATATAAATTACGGTTTTTAGTTAGCCGGTAATAAAAATAATTAGCCAATTTTTGATCGGATACCACAATTTAGCATCAAATTGCGTTATTTTAGTTAATTTTAGAGTTAGTCATTATTATTTTTATTATAATTTGAAATTATGCATTTGTGGTTAAATTTCCTGTGTTTTTTTATGGTTCTAAAAAAAACAAGAGTGCATTTTAAAATAATTAAAATATAAAATGAAATAATTGGAAATCTAGCTAATTGATCAAATTACAGTTAAAATTGGCGATAAAGTGCTTAGAATAAAAATAATACAATTATTATCATAGAAAATTTAAATGTAATTAAATATTTATCAAAAAAAAAACTAGCATTAAATTTTCATTTATTTAAATATCGAAATAAATCCATTTGAAATACACCTCCATTAAAATATCACTTCATTTTAACAGTTTAAGAGCATTTAAGTGTATCAATTTAGATTGAATTTTGAATTTCGACTATGCATTGCTCTTAAATTAAATTAAAATGCATGAAGAGATCAGAATCAAGTGTTTAATTTCGAGAGTATGATAAATAAATTGTTTGGATATGAAAATATTTTTGAAATTTACTTTATTTATATTTGAACTGCAATGAAATTTGGCAAACAAGTTGGTGATTTAAAATTGAGAATTGATTGAAATTTAACTTGCCTGAAGCTAGCAAGGACCTTCAAACTGATTTAATCGATGGGGGTAATTTGTGGAGGTACCCCTTTCCTCCCCCTGACCCTTTTGAGGGTCTGCAAAAACTTTTTGTAAAAAAAAAGGGAAATTCTAACCAATAGGCGGCTTAGAAAGTGCATTTCCGTGGAAGTTGTTTAAAAAATTTTCAAAAAAATTTGCAATTTTAAAAATTTAGAACATTTTGGAAAAATTTGAGATTTAAAGCTTTTGACCGTTTTCAAGCTTTGGAGCCCAATCCCTGAGCCTAATTCTTGAGCTCAATTCATGAGCCTAGTCTCAAACCTAATGAGTTAATCCAAATCCAATGAAACATATCAGCAATTTTTTAAAGTTTTTTAGCGGTTTTCAAGCTCTGGAGCCCAATGTCAAAACTAATAAGTTTAAAATCATCCTTATGAGCTTCTTTACCTAACAGAAAAAAAACGTGAAATGCCTGTAAAACTTTGCAATAATATAATTTAATTCAATTTTTTTTTTAAGTCTTTATAAAGTCGCTTTCTAATCTTTATTCCTTATTTTTATTATCGTAACAGTTAACTTTTTTTTTTCTCTTTTCAAAGAATAACAGAAATTTTACGATTTCCCTTTTACAAAATTTTTTCCTGGATTACAATTCAATGGAAAATGTTCCTTTAAATATTGAACGCAAGTGCGTTTTGACATTCACTAGACATGCCGAATATAATTCAGGGAAAATTGGGTCGGGAAGTCCAAAAATCTGAATCATCCTGAAAATTCGTTCTGACTTTTGTTGAGCATTTAAAATTGTTTCCAGTAGGACGTTTAAATCTTCCTTGAAAGAGTAATTTTAACTTAAATCAAGGAAATGTGCCGATAAAAGAAGAGATAAAAGTTGTTGCATCAGAGAGTGGTTAACCGAACAAAAGTTTTGAGATTGTGTATTCTAAACTTCCCCAGAAACTTTTTAAATAAAAAAAAACACGAATTAGATTATTTCTTTTCTTGTTTTGACTTTTGAAAATATGTAAGATGAGAATGCTTCAGGAATGTTTTTCATAAGAAAATTATTAAAATTGTGTTAAGTACAAAGTAATTTTTTTTTCGAAATAAAAGCAAGGAATTCCTTCATAGAAAAATGAAACGAAATGAAACACCTTCTCAAAACTAATTGTTTGGAATCTGATATCAGTACAAAAATTTAAAGAATTCTATGACACGTGTCACATCTTTTCCATTCAATTTGTCACTTAATGCCATTTTCATAATAATTTCACTTATCCTAGAGTAGATGAGTAAAATAACTTTATTTTTATATGATTTTACTGTTATCTATGTATCTTATATATTTTGCATTAAATTTATTGAATTAAGTTCATATTTTATTCATACTTGGATGAAATATTCACCTGACACTGTATGTATGTGTCAACTGTACAATACAATGTGAGAATATACCTTCATTGTCTGTCTGATGGTTTTTTTTTGTATTTTTGGGCTTTTTATAACAGAGTGATGCATATTATTTTAAATTTTTAGTTACTTTTATCTGAATATTTTATCAACTACTTGCAATATTTTTTAGTTATAGTCATAAAATGAGTACTGGCCATGATATGTACAATAAAAATTATATTCAAGTCGCATAAAAAATTTATAATCTTCTGTCTGATGTGACAATCAAGTGGCAATGTGGATATTATTTTTTTTATGTATTTTATCCATATCCATTTTTCATCATCATCATTCATTCACATCAGAGTGATTCGAAACAGACAGAGTTTGAAACAATATCAAAAAAAAAATTTAAGGGAATTCACAAAAAAATAATCGTAAATTAATTAAGCAAAAAAGTGCATTTGCACAATTTTACATGACATTTCATTAAAAATTAAACCTTAAAATCGCATTTTTCCGTGAATTTAAAAACCTCAGTGTATTGTTAACTGTTTGTATTAAATACCATTAATTTTTTTTTTTGTCGAAATTAAATTTTTATATGAATTCTTCAAATTCTTTTTTACTTGAAAAAGATATGAATTTTTTAACAATTTTTTTTTCATCGTTGTAACAACATTGTAAAATATTTTTCCGAAATACCTTTCAACTGATATTCAAATTTCATTTTACTACTGAGTCATATTTTTTGAATTACATTTCAGGTTCTGAGAAAATGACATATTAATGATTATATTTATTTAATTTTCACTTTTTTTTCATGAAGGTTTACATGGAAAAGCCTTTCAAAATGAATTGAATTGAGGTAAAATAAAAGCCTATTCATTTTAATTATTCATATGAAAGAACAAAAAATAAATGTGTTCGTTTACTTTTTATCATGTGTATTTTATATTATTTTTCTCATATTTCGGTTATTATGGTTATAATAACAGTAAACCTGCAGTAAACGTACTAAAAAAATATAAATTTATAAAATTAAATAATAATAATAATAAATTGGAACACACATGCCATTATTTTACGTTTGTTTAACGTACGTGCACCCTCAACCATTTTCATGTGGGAAAAGTCAGTTGGACGTTCATCATTCAGTTGAAAGACGGTTTTTGCTGCGTCATTTCGGAAATTTCCTTTGTCTTCCATCAGAAGTTTCTATTAGTACAAGGTCATAGTGGATTTAAAAAAAACGAATTTCTAACATGCTTAAAACCGTAGTAATGGGCGAAATCACGGAAAATTCGAGAAATTAACGAAATAACGTGATTTTGAAAATTTTGACGTTTTGCGAAAATTCCAGGATTTTTTAAAAAATCTGCAGTTCCTGGACTTTTCAAATAAGACAAAGTCTGACAGCTAATTGCCACGTGATTGAACAAATAAGGCAACAATATGGTACGCCTTGAATTTGCTTTGTGAACCTTGTTGGAAGCAAAAGTAGCAGAATTATAATCCGAAGATTCAGAAGTCACCATATAAAGAAATTCAATGGATTTCATCATTTCTTTGATAAAATTCACTCAAAAACTGATCTCCAGCGTGTTCTCGTAACAAACCGAAAAACAAAAAATCTGAAAACAAAAAATAGATGAATATAAAATTCCTGTAACGATCCTAATCCACTTTTGATTACCTCTAATCTTTTGAAATTCAGTGTACACTCACCTCCAAACACGTTTCTGTCATTTAATATTCAATTTTATTTAAGATTACACCTTAATACAGAAAATCTCGCAGTTTTCCTTTCAATTATACAAAAGAATACTATCCAAACAATGAAAAGTCCAAGGTAAAACAAAAAAATATGTTCAAATTTGTTAATGCATTAGATTTCGTTAGAAAATACTTAAAGTGAAAGTTTGGCATCATAATAATAAAATAAAATAAAATGAAAAGAAACACACGGGAAATCTCATTTGTAAACACTTTGCACAGAAGAAACCGAAACAAGTAGCGAGTGAGTGTAATGATGAAATTAATATTTATTAAAAAAGAACAGAATAAAAGATGAGTAGAAAGATGAGATGAAGCTAAATGATATTTTTTTTTTTTGTTTCATGTTAAAATTTTTCCTCATTATTTATGTAAGTCTCTTGTTTTTCAACTCTCACATAAAAACATGTATATTAAATATTATATTATTTAAACAAGGTAATTCAGATGCAAAGTTGAAAAATCTTTTTTGATGATTATAAATTAGGATTCATTAATAAATTTATGTATGAATGCGCATCAAGTTGGAAATCAAGTCAATGTCTACAAGAAATGAGAAGAGGGGATTTAATAAATAGGCAAAAATTTACATTAAAATAATGAAAATTAAGACAATACGCTGATGATAGAAAAATATTCTGTTTTTTTAAACGGATTTCTTGTTGAATTGAAAGGAAAATGCGATTTGTCCGTCTGTTTGAAATATAAAAAAAAGAGAAATTCTAACCACTTGGCGGCTTAGAAAAGTGCATTTCGATGGGACTCGTTTTATTGAAAAAAATTAAAATGGCGGTTTTTTTTAACAATTCCGCTTTTTTGAATAATTTTAATTATTTTTTAAAAATCCACCATTTAAAAAAAAACAAAATCAAAATCGCTGGTGAACGCAATTTTTCAAATAAATTGTTGAAATTTCTAAAATGGTAGAATTTTTAAAAAAAGATCGCATTCTCTCCACAGAAATGCGCTCGTGTGTATCCTTTAAGATTACGTTCCACATTTTTTGTTGTTATAAATAATAATAACATGAATTAGTATCATGAAATATAAAGCAACATTGTGACAGATAATAATGAGCTCTAATCCTGACATGATGATGCCATGCTAGTGTTGTTTGTGTGTATTTTCTCATTTTCATAAGGATTTTTAATTTCATGTTAAATGTAAATGGAATGAAATGGAAAAAATGATTTTAAAGTTGGAAAAGAAATTTGTTTCTATTAAATCTGATTTTTAAGGCGATTGTTAAGAGCTGGATTCAAGTCTTTGGACTCATGGTCATTTTCAAACCCTGGTGGTCATCCTGGCATGGCTACGAAGCAGTCTAATATTTTGCCAAATCATCCCAATGTTTTTTCACTTATATCCCGATGTCATGATGATTTTTTTGTCCCAAATACACCTCCTTAATGAACGCTGTAAAAAATCTGATAAAAATTCGATGAGGAAATCCACCAAATTTCATCTCTCAATCTCAATTCAATTTCATTAAGGCTAAAATTTAACAAAAAAAAATTCACTTTATTCAATTTTTCCTCATAATTATCTCAATTTATTGTCATTAGTGCACATTTTATGCAAAAAAAAACTAAACATGAGAATTCACTTTGCAATTTCTCTTCCATGTCAATAAATTATCTTGTTCTTTAAACTTTAATGAATAAAAATAATAATAATAATCATCTTCATTATGACTGACAGTGCATTTGATAATTTATGACATACAATAAAACTTTTTTATTTCAACTTTTTTCCTCTCTCTTCAAGACTTGCATTGAATCACATTTGTCGCTAAAAACAAAACAGATATCACTTCACACAATTTCAACACATGTTAAATATCTGAACGCATCAAATTTAAAAGAAATGTCTCAGAAATTGACTTGTTGCTCTTTTTTTTACTTCATCTTCCATTTAATGACATATTAAAATGATACTTTAATGTATTTTCAATGTAAATACTAAATATTTTGTGTTTGTTTTTTTTTTGTCTTGTTAGAGTATTAATTTCATTTAACTTTTAAGTACACAGCACATGTTTTAATGTTCATGTAAAATTGTCATTTGAAAATAGTTTTCGAATATTGTCATAGTAAAATCTGAGTTCTAGTCAAAACAAATCAGAATGTGACATGATTTTATGTTACATGAGAAAGTCCATAAAAATTATTTGAATTTTTTTGAAATGAAACATCTGGTTTATCAATAATATTTCGGTTAAACTTACATGATTTTCTTGGTAATTTCAAATAAAATATTGTAAGATTAAAAAAAATTGTAGTTAGTGAGGGAGATTCAATTTCATATGGTGATGCTTAATTATTTAAAGACATTAGTAAGTGATTGATTGTGACATAATTGGATCTTAATCGAGACAAATCGTTTGTTTGAACAACATTTTTGATTATTTTATGATTAGGAAACAAGTCAAGGAATGTTATGAAAAAAATTAAAAATTCATAATTCTTTAAATAATTTCGAAAATATGAACGTTATTTTATACACTTTTTACAAAGAAATTTCAACTCAAAGCGAAAAATTTTACAGATTCCTTGTCTTTTGTAATTCAACTCTCTTTTACTCCTTACTTGCATAGTTTCCGTCAAAACCAAAGTAAATCTCCTTAAAATAAACATTTAAACTAAAATATGAAGAAATTAAGAAGTAAAAAAATTAATAACATAAAATATTTCATTAACGTAAGAGAGCGTTTTAATAAGACAAAAAGAAGCGGAAGGTGGAAGAAGACGCACACAAAAGTTTCTTTGATGTTATTTTCTAATATTAAATAAAAAAGGAAAAACTTTCATAACATTTTCTTTTTTTCGTTGAAAGGAAAGAAAATCTCAGTTATATTATTTTTGTGTTTTTTTTTTATATTAATTCCATTGAAAAAGTTATCAAATAGCGTAAAATAGCATAAAAGTGACCAACTCTTCTTTTTGGTTCTAGTGTGTGTGTGTGTGTTTTTTTTTGTGGGTTTGGTGTTTTGATGTTAATGAAATTCGACGTTAAAATTCGTTATTAATTAATTAATAGGTAAGAGTTTGCTTTGAACGAATTTCATGATGAGTGTGAAGTTTGCACCCATAAAATGAAAATCCCTTACATGCAATCACATAGAGTGAGAGCCCAACAGTTTTTGAATATTTAAAAACAATTTTCTAATTTTACTTTAAATTTCATTTAAACGTTCGATGTGTGATAAAAGAGCTTTCCATTGAAATTTTTGGCGATAACACCGCATGCGAGGTGATTTTTAGGGCGATTGCGGGGTAATTTTTATTGAATCGAAAAAAATGCGAATCGCCAAAAAAAAATGCGAATCACGAAAAACCGCTGACAGTTTGACCGCCCACAATACCAGCATTATTTTGAAAAATGCGCTAAATAAAAATATAAAAAAAAAACCCCTGCAAACGCCTTGTAATCACCCCGCGGGGATATCGCCAATCACTACGGGTGATTTGCGGGATATTTTCAACTTAGAGAATATCAAAATCGATAATGTGCTCGATGAAAATATTTTAGCTTTTAATGTGAGCAACAACTTTCCAGAACAAAGTTAGCCAACTATTTGAACTAGAATACGATAAATTTTCATTTTTAAGTTCTATTTCATTTAAAAAGTCCAAAACTCAAACAGAAATCAAAAATAATTGAATTTTCGCATTCTTGAGATCCAATTATTTGAATCCGAAAAAAAATGTTGTCAAAAATGCTATTTAGAGAAAAAATTTGACCCCAGATCTAACATCGAATTTTTTTACACTCACACTTCACACTCTGTACACTCATAAGATGGCTTTGAATTCGCATTTTACGTGTTAATGAAAAATTTACCTCTAAACCACTTACGGCTACATTAAATTAATTGAAATAACATTTAAGAAGATTAAATAAATGGACAAGGTAAAACTTTAACGTCATATTTTACTTCCCTTCAAAGTAAAACTCAACATTTCCAGTAACTCAAACTTCATTCATTTAAATGCTAAAAATAAAATCATCTAAACAGAAGAGAAACTTGTGACAAAGTACTCAAAGTAAAATATTAATAATTTTTTGCTAAAAAAGGCTTGTCATGTTATGAGAAAAAAAATTAAATTAAACAGAATATTTAAGTATAAAAAAAATGTCATTGCACTTTGTGGTTATTAGTATTTTTTTTTTTGTGGTTAAGTCGCGTCGATTTAATTATTATTTCGTATTTAAGAAAAAAACTTAATTTTTGTGTCATAGGAAAAATTTTTTATTTTTCCTTTATTTTATTTCAAGGAATTCCTTTTTCAGTAAAAGAATCAATTAAATTTGGTATATAAATTACAAAACAAACAAAAGCAAAATCAATTTTCACACCCTCTCACATGATTACACATCATCTTTTTCTTAAATAATATCTCAAGTGTGTGCTCAATCCAAATAAATATGAAAATAAACTTCAAGCTAATAAAACAAATAAAGGACAAAAACACTCCATAAAATGTATTATAAATGGGATGTAATGTAAGAAGATTGGATCTCAAATTAATTTCCTTGTTTTATGACTGTCTCAAGTTTAAGGGTTCTTTTCGTTGTATGATCTCTTTCTAATATGAGTTGATGTAAACACATTTCGCGCAGAAAATCTCCGGTACATAAACAAAAGGAATAATAATAAATGAAAATCCCAATCAAATGAGTATTTGATCCCCTATTTATGTTGTGTTGTAACATTTTCTTATGGCGTCTCAAGATTTTGTGTATAAGGAAATGTTTTCTTACTGTTTATATGAATTTCAAGTAAAATTGTGATAAGATCTTAAAGGGTTGGAATTGTGATGGATTTTCGGACCTAAGTTGGAAGAGTAAATATTTTTTAGGGTAAGTCGAGTGTGTGCGATGGTCGAATTCCCCATTAAACGTTCACGGCAAGAAAATTTTTCTATGACTTTTTTTTTGAATTTTCTTTGAATTTTTCCTTCGACGACTTGACTTTTCCATTACAGCCCTTGAATTTTTCTGTCTTTTACCATTATCATTGATACACTTTTTTTCGAGGAAATAAAATCTATTACATTTGTCTGTCATAAATAGACAAAAATATGATTTTCCATAATCATAGAGTATCATTACATTGTGGGATCTTAACAAAAAAAAAGGTCCTTTTACACTAAAAACAATGAAACAAAAAATCATCATAATACCTTTCAATATCATCACAGTACCGTAAAAATATACGTATTTTCATATCATTGCTTTTAATGTTACATTCAGGTAATAGATAGACCAAGTTTTGTGATAATCTATGACTCTCGTTAGGTCAATAAATTTTAATGGAGACCAGTTTCCCTTATAAACAAAAATAAAACAGTAAAAGTATGATATTCAATTCAATATTAGCAACATAACACACACACACACAATGTACACGTTCCTAGTCAAAATTTATTAATGTCCCCAACAAGTGACAAGTTATATGATTTTTATATGAAGAAAAGTGGTCGAGACAGGTCCTTGACATTAAAACCTTCTTTAATACTGTCCGAAAGTTATATTTATTATTATATATAAGATATTTTGAGATTTTAGTTTAAGGCAGAGGGTGTTAAAGGGATAATGAAAGAAAATTAAAGGGTCATGACTCATATTTTCATGTCAAATGGAATAAAATGAAAATGAAATGCAACAGATGCTTTAATGTGGGTTTTTTTTTCTATGTATACTAAAAGAAATGTAAATTTGGTCATTTCAAACAAAATGTGAAAGTGAAAAGGCACAAAATAAACACAAACTTTTGCTAATTAAATTAAATCCTAATTTTATGTTAGTTTCAATAAAAACCTTTTGATTTCACTTTGTTTGAATGTGTGCAGGACTGAAAAGGAATGTTATTATGTTTATTTAGTATAATTTGAATTATGATCTTCAAATAAAATCAGATTTTGGTGTGGACATGAAAACTTTTTTTTGTACTCCAAGACTATGAAAATGACATCCAAAGCGATTGTCCCTTATCAAGGTATCACAAATGACTGTGAACACCGAAAATATTCTCAGCTGAAGTTCATGCTATTGAAATGTGTGCTGGACTATGCACAAGAGGAGGAAATCACATTGATCCGAGTACCTGGAAACTGGCCAGATAAGGATCTGACTGCAAAACGATAGGCGGCTCAGAGGCCTTGTGCGAATATGACCCTAGTGCATTTCAATGAAATTAGTCTCTTAAATGCTCCTAAATATCGATTTTAGTGGTCTTCGTGGTGTAACGAGTCCTAAAATAAAGGTTTATCCCTGAAACTGAAGCTTGATGACTGGTCAGCCTAGTCACGGGCCCCCGAAACCAGGTTACAAACATTACATTTCATTTCAGATTCAACAATTCAAATCATTTTGCTCATTTCCTTAATTTGACCAAATTTTCCACATACCTTCACATTGAAATGAGAGCCTTTTAAAACAGTAATGTAACCTTTTCACAATCATACCTCATAACAAAACAACTCAACTCAGTTTACAACGCCTTTGGGCTTTTGTTATGTTTTATTATTATTATTTTTGTGTGTTTATATTATTATTTTTTATTTAACTTTCATAATTTCCATATCATAATTCTAATATTTTGTTTTAATTTTCCGCTTTTCAAAATAAAACTGAATACAAAAAAACACACACACACATTTAATTAAGTAAACCCAGTGCTTAACCACGTACAGCAAAAAAAATATGAAATAAAATTACACAAATAAACATTAAAACCAAGACCACAAAACACACATTTAAACAAAAATTTTTCATCATCCCATGTAAAATGTAAAAATATATGAAAAAGCTACAAGATTTTCAATTAACTTTAAAAATAAGATTATGACCAGTCTCTTTCTTTTTATAGTATTTTGTGTGGATTTTTAACATTGAATGCAATATTTTGCTTAACCAAATATTAAAATGTAGGGTAACCCTTTCATATTTTTATATTTTTTTTAATGTACTTTGAATAGGAAAATAAAGTTTGTCTCAAATCTCTTTTGTAAATTAATTTTCAAAAGTAAAACTTGCTGCTTCACTTGTAAGGAAAACTTTTCTCTTTTCATATAAATTCAATTTCAAAGAAAAAATATTCGAAGACCCCTCGGCTTAGTAAAATTTAGCTTTAAATACCTTTTTCTTATCAACTAGACAAGATCTCAAGGTAGATGAGGAGGACACGTGAAAACCATAAATGGATGAATGAACAGTTTAAAAGTCCTTTTATTTTATATTATTAATTTTTGCCTTAAGCCGTTCTTTGATTGTTATCAACAAAAACAAAAATGAATTTTAATGTGCAAGTGTATAACTAAAATTCAATATTTCCTTTTTGAACTTTCTCCTTTTAGGTAAAATGAATGGAAAATATCTTTTGTAAGATAGATTCATTTAATAGGATATGGAAAAAGTTGTTCATTTGTTGCTCTTTTGTTTTAAGTCATTTTTTTCTCATTTTTGAAGGGAAAAAGGGTTTACACATAGACACAATGAAAATGATTATTATTTGTGTTATTTTTTGGATGAAAAGGAAACGATCGTTATCTTTTTTCTATTATCACTTTTGAGCTAAGCAAATATTTTCATTGAAAATTAAATGAATTTTTATGATGAAATTGAATTCAGTGCATTTTAATGAGGAAAAGCCTCACTGAACTCCAAAGAAAATTGAGAGGAAGCACAATTTTCATGTTTTATACATTTTTTAATTCCGGTCAGTACCCATCATATCGCGACCCAGCTCATGAGCGCATTTAAAATTAAAAATCCAATAAAAATTTAATTAAATATCCAAATTCCACAACACAAATAACTTTAGGACTCCCATGTATTATTTGAATTACCTTGATACCATGCAAAAAAAGAAACATTTTTCAATAAAAAAAAATTTCATATTGAAAATATGCTTCTGACACTAATATTAACAATAAAAAAGATCTACAAATAGTGTCATCATGTTCCATAAAAATCGAGATGAACAAGCAAAAATTTTTTAATTTACTTTTTTTTTCATTTTCAAGCTATCATATTACACAAAACCCTGTAGGTTACCATTGGATAACATAGAAAACCATGAATTTTTATTCATTGCATTTTTTTTTGGCACACACACACACACACACACACACAAACTCATATTCAAACACACGTTGTATTTTTTTGTTATCTCATTTCATTTTATTGCAAAAAAAAAACTACAAAAATTTACCTGAATTTTACATAATAAATAACTAAAACATGGGATCATCGTCCTTTTTTTTCTATTTCAACTTTTTTTTACGGTCTTGGCACGGAAATTCGTGTTTTTTTCTTATTGTTGATGTTCATATATGCAAATTAAAACATTCAAAAATCAACATATTGCCGCGGTGGCATTTTGTCTATGTGTATTTGAATATGAATTTGCCATACAAGTCAATTTTATTGGATTCTTTGCTTAGAAAAATAACGATAAGACAGAAAAATAATATAGTTAAGTGCAGATGTTACATGTCTCAATATTATTGGAAATGAGAAGTCATTTAAGGTTAAAAGAATTTTATTGACTTTCCTCTATATTTGCTTGAATCCTCAACTCACAATACCAGTTAGAGCATGAAACTTATGATACAATTATGTAAGGAAATAATTTAATCTGAAATGACTTTAATGAACACAAATTGTGATTTATGTTACATTTAAACACCTAACATTTCATAAATATTATTTTTTCTTTCTTAATAAACAAATAAATAAACACAAAATACACAGGAATTTAAATGGAATTTCTTCTAAGATAAATTTATATGAGATTTGATAAATTATGCCAGATGCTCCACATAACTTTCCTGAATATTTCTCAAAAGATTACGAATCTTTATTTATTTATGTACAAAAAATTTGTATTTACATTAAAAATAATCATAATCAACATCATTTGATGATGATGATCATAAGCGAAAATAAAATGAGACAAACAAAATATTTATGCGGAAATAAAGAAAAATCGTAACTCATCTCAAAGAATATCAACTGGACTTACAATATTTTACATTACAAGTAAGTAGAGAAATTGCATCAAAAAGAGTAATAAAATAATTTACAGCTCATCATTAACACATAAAACGACATCAAGAAACTAATAAATTGCAAAGAAATAACAAATAAAAAAAAATGTATTGAAGATAATAACCGTAAACTTCATTTAATGATAAAATTAAAAATTTTTAATGGTTAATCGTTAAATTTTTAGTTTACTGCTTAAGAAAAGATTGAGACGAAGTTGGATGTGGAAAAGAATTAAAATGTTATGTTATAAATCTCTGTTTGGATAACAAGAAGAAAAATACAAGGGTGGTGAATTAGCGCTATCAAGGCAAATTCTGTTTTTGTGTTGAAATGGATGTTTGTTCCATTAACCATGATTATTTGAATTGTCAATCAGTATTTTGAAGCTGGTACATCAAAGGGAGGTAGACAAGAGTCTATGATGAATCAGTTTGATTGATTGAGATCGAACTCTTTGCACCAGAACCTGCCCAGTGGAAGGTAAAAATTGCTCATTTTTTACTTTGACTGCTTACATTAAAAGAAAAAAACCTGTGCAAGACTATTACTTGACGATTCAGGTCACGTTTTTATATTTTTTACCTCTCAAAACTTGTTGGCAGATTGTACACTCTCAACCCAAACCCAATGAAGTTTCTGACTGCTGTCAAATCAGACAATTACGTTACGTCAAAATTACAGTTCAGTTTTGTAGGGTGGCTACTAAGCCTGCACTTGGGGCCGTCAGTAAGGCCAGCATTCATATTCGTTATCATCATCCGAGGGACTTAGCTTTTATCCTGTCATCCCAAGCAATTGCCATCTTTATCTAGACTTTAACTCAAATTGAGTAGTAGGAAAAGGGACATTTGAGATTATAAAGTTTAGTGGCCAGAACGAGAATCGAACTGCCAACCTCAAGATTGAGAGTCCAACACGCTCAATGTTAATCACTGCATCATACAATCCCCTAAAAACATCAAAGTTACAGATATAACAATTTTAAACGATTTAATTTCAAATCATCCTAGAATATAATCAAAACCCCGTTTTTGCCTGGTAACATACAGAGCAATACCAATAATTTTATGTGTACACACAAAACAAACACTCAAAACGTGTAATTAAAAGTATGTTACTGCTGTAAAATATCGTATATCGATTAAATTCTCGATTATGTGAGTTAATGAAGGATAATTAAATGCTTTGTTTGTTTCTTCATCCACATTTGGATGAATAATAAAACAAAACTTAATTCGCATAAATAATGAAATGATCATTAAATTAAATAAATTAATTAAAAGAGAATGGGTTAATTTATTGAGTGTATTTAGTAGTATGATTAAAATGAGGTTTTTTTTTGAATTTGAAGTAAATTTAACTTTAATATTGAATTAAAATTTTACTTTTCAGGGAAGAAAATGCTGTGAAAGGAATAAATGAATAAAAGGAGGCAACCAGCTGTGGTTGATTTTAATATAATTTTTAATTAATTTAAATTAAATTAAATTATGAAAATGCATTCAAACAGTTCTTTTATCTGCAATTAAATTGAATTCAATGAAAAGAAATAAAATTTAAATGTCATAGTTTGAACTAGTTTTTAACCCTTTAAGACAATTGCATTGTTTTTAACTCTGGAATTGTAATGTGATATTTTATTTACAAAACAACATGCATCAAAGCACGTATAAATTATTGATTTTCATTTCAAAAATGACACATCACATCACTCATCAATATGTAATTTAATGTCCTTCTGGGGTTTTGCTTCCATTTCACATTTATGCATATTGTAGTTAAATTACATGTGTGTACAAATCATTCAATGGATAAATAATAAAAAGGAAAGACAATTCAATTATTTATTAATGCATTTGTGTTTCACCACTTTGGTTCTTTGGTCCCTTCTTAGCTTAATACATTTATGCATGAACTTTGATGCATGCAAAATGAAGAATGAATAAATATCAAGGAATATGTCTTGCCTACAGTATTTTAATAGAGCATTATTTTTCTTTTCAGAAAAAAAAATCCAAGGAAATAAAATGTAAATAAAAACCCTTACCACAATTTACAACACATCAGAAGAATATTTAAAGAGATACCACACAGAACAATTTCATGTTAAAGTATTCCCTGAAGAGACAATGAAAAGGAGAAGAATTATTGCATAGTCTGAGCTGTTTATTGGAGGATTACAGAAGTTGATGCATTTCTAACACGCAATAATCTCATTTGATATTCTTTTCGATTAAATGTAAAATTTTTCATTAGGTTGTAATTCAATGAAAAATTCATGAATTGAAATGAAATCATGAAAGAAAATATTTTCAATTTTCACTCGTCATTTAGTATTTTAATGAAATAATAGTGATATTTAACTGCAAAACCATTGAAACTTGCAGCACTAACAAACATTTTAATGCACATCAAAAGTACTTGAATTACAACGAAATTACAACTAAAATAGAATGAAAGGGGAGCACAAGTGCATACATAACAACAACAAAAAAATAATATTACATCAAAAGACATGTGAAAATGTTCCCTTTCATTACTTTGACCATAAATTGTTTATTTCCAGATTATTGTATAAAATTTCATGGATTCAATTTTTTTATGTTGGTTTTTTGCTTTTGTGTTTAAAACAATTTTTTTTCACATATCAAGTGGATTCTTTTGTTAGGTCCATTGAAAAGTAAAACTTCACAAATCAAGATATAGAGCAAAAAAATTTATAATGATCAGGACATTCTGTCTATTGCAAACAAATTTGTTAACAAACATTTAAACATTAACAAAAGCGGCCCGCATTTAAAATTGTTTGTCTTTTTTGACTGTCATTTTTAATCATCATTGTGACATTATTCACTTATCTCTTTTTTTCATCCAAATGCAGTACATTTTAACTCTTTTCAGTACATCAAATGTACAAATTGAAAGAAATCAGCCTTTTGGATCAGTTTGACATCCGTTTGATTTGAAATTTTTAACTCTTGAAAAGTCGTTTTTGGTATAAATTTGAAAATTTTGAAAAATTCAACCGTTTAAGAAAATTTAAGCCATTAGAAAATTTCGAATTAATTAAATTTTTAACTCTTGAAAAGTCGTTTTTGGTATAAATTTGAAAATTTTGAAAAATTCAACCGTTTAAGAAAATTTAAGCCATTAGAAGATTTCGAATTAATTTTTCGGTTTTTGCTATTTCCAGATTTTCAGTAAATTTTCCAATCCGAAATTTTTACCCATTTTGAAAAATTCTGCTAATTTGAAAATATCACCATTTTAGATGTCGAGAATTTTATAGCACGGACGGACGATTGAACGGTATAAGCGCCCATAATAGTCATTTTTGTCCCAAATCGTCAAGAAATGCCCTGAAAAGTTAAAATGCGCTTTAATCAGTTTTTTTATAAATTTTTTTTCAATTCATATTAAATTTCATTCGAATTTGTCGTTATTTACATCAAATACTTCTTTTAATTCATAATATCAGCTCATCATTATTTGAAAATGTCATTTGGTATCATTTATTAATGGTGGTAGTTGATTATACTTGAATTGGACAGTATTTCACTGAAAATAAACCGTTTGGATTTTTTTTTAAGGCTACCACTTGTGGATTGGGCATACGAACAATCTGGCAATATCGGAAAGGCCAAAGACGATCGTCTTGTAAAAGTTAAGCTAAGCGTAAAATTTAAGGAAAATCATACAGAGTGCCAGGACCATTAGTTTTCTAGAAGAATTACCCGTACGACTTTGAAACTCAATATTTCGAGATTTTCGACACCTTCGAGTTACCAAAACGATTTTATCGACTCTTTTATCTGACAGATGACACCCAGTTCTCTTCATGACGTTATCGAGCTAAATTTTTGTAATGCACTTCTAACAGAATTTATAAAAAAATATAGATGAGGGTTTCCATTCATACAAAGACAGTACATACATTGAATTTAAAACACAGGAAATTAATGAACATTCGGTATTTTAAATTGAACATACGAGAAAAAAAAACAAAGTTATTATTGATATAAATTTTTGATGTCCCTTTTACAATTACAACACATTTCTTTACATATTAAAACAATAATCGTACAAATTCTGACATGCACTGCAATTTACGTACAATAATGACAACCAACATGATGAATTTGAAAAATAATAACATCAGTTAACGTATTTTCCATTATTTTTTTTTTATCATCATCATTTCAATGTGAAAATATGTTTGTAATTCATCGACAAGTTATCAATTTTGCATTCAATATAAAATGTCAACACGAATGTTATCCATTAGTCCTTGGTATGAGGGAAAATTAAAATAGATATTGCATGTTTGGATGTGGATTATCGCAATTGTCCGATAATACAGGGGATTAGTTTGGAAATAATCCAGAAATAATTATTGGTTGTTACAAAATAATGATGATTAAAACTGTTAAAATTAAACACAGGAAATTAATAAATTTGAATTATATGAAAATGAGAAAAAATTTACAAGTCCAATAAGGAATTTAGTGAGACGTGTAAAATCCATATTTATTACGGTCGAAATCTTGTATTCGTAAAGTGATAAGAATAAAAAATGGAAATTTAACCTTTATAATACTTTTTTTATGATTTTTTTCGCTTTTGAACATTGAAAATTACATTAAATGTGTAGAACAAAAAAAAACTTGAAAAAATCTTTATTGAATAAAAAATAAGCAGGAGGAAAAGAAACAAAGTAAAAGAAATTCTTCATTGGATTTCACACTCTGCCACTTTCATGAATTTCTTCTGTCTTTAAAATTTTATTATACACATACATTGAGACCATTTTCACTGAAATTGATCACTCTTTTTATGCCTTTTTGTTTTCTTTTTATTCCATTTTTCACTTTTTGAAATATAAAAGAAAAACTTCAATGCTTCAGAATAAAAAAGAAGGAAAAATTGAATAAAGTCAGGTATACACTTTTTTTCTGTCTCTGTTGCTGCTAAATTGTTACCATAAGTACCGTAAAAGTAGAAGTAAGAGTAAAAAAACGTTAAAGAAAAGCCTTAAAACAACAGTTTTTCTTTTGAAAATTTATTTTCCAGCATTTTGTTCTTCTCTAACAAATGGCGAAACTTTTTCAAAACTTTTCAATTGTCTTGTCTGTTTTTTTCATTTCAAAAGATGTTCCTTGTCGTATATTTTTTTTATTCCTTTTTATGTAAAGTTGATAAAGTTTATTTAAAACATGTTTTTTTTTGTATTTTTTAATTCTTTGAATGTCTCTTGCTTGTATATTTTTTCAATTTTTGCATAAAAATGGGAATCGTCCTATAATTTTTACCTTGGAGAAACAAAGAAAAATGTCTGTGATGACATACTAAAGTGGATAATAAATTTAAAAAAAAAATAATAAAAGAAAGTAAGAAAGACTTTTGTTTATAATAAAAATGGCCTTAAGACATTTGTGCTTAATAAACAATGGAAAACAGAAAAAAATGTAATTAAAGACAAGCTACAAGGAAATATCTTATTTTTTTTTTTTATTTAAATGGAACTTAAATTTCAGATCTCCATACAAAATTTAATTCAAAACCTGGTATTTTGAATTTCAAAATATTCTAAACAAACAACAACTTAACTGACAAGAAACGGCAGGTACTTGATGATTGATTACCTTGACGATGGCTCATTCCTTGTAATTTTTCATTTTATTTCATTCTCTTAGAATATTTTATTATCTTATATTTTTTTTTAATATAAATGTATTGTGTGAGAAAAAATGCAATTTTACGTCCGGTTTGCAAACCGCTGATTCTGATTTCTGAGGGTTTGGAGGCTTTTTTGTTCAAAAGTCATTTAGAGCCAAAAATTACTTTTAAAGTCAGCTCATTAGGCTCGGTTTTGAACCCATGCTTAGTAGATTCAAACTATTAATTTTAAATATTCAAAAACTGAAATTCGTTAAAAAAAACCGTTAAAATTTCTCAATCATGAATTTTAGAGGTACGCTATCAAAAAATTATCTAAAAATTTACGAGTGAAATCAAAATGCGCTTACTCGTTTCAGTTTTTTCCATATTCAATGAAACAAAGAATAAAAATTGTGATGAGAAACAAATATTATTTACACCTTTCCACCCCTCCATTATTTTTCACTCTCATATAAATAGCATCAGTTAGCTAGACATCAGACACATTGTTGTTCTTGTTTTTGTTGCTATTCATCATGTATCATTTTCAATTACCTCTAATCAATGTCATTCGCATGATCACTATGAAAGTATTATTTATTGGTTATTATTATTCTATTATTTTTTTTTGTTATTTATAGGTTTTTATTTCATTTTTTTTTTATTTTCATTTAAATTGAGATTCTGAGTAGGGTGCCTCACTTTTCAAAATTTGACCTTAACATTCCAGTAACTTTAGATTTACTGGAAATCGTTTTGTTTTCCTCAAAGTATTTATCAGCTCGATTTAATTTCAAGCAACTGATCTTAATATGGTATGAAACTGACCAATATAAGGATAAGGGCACAAGTGGTCACCCTACCTCGATTACGGAATCACGTTTCAAACGTCAAACAAAAATTTATTTCTTCTTCAATGCAGGACCCACAATGTCAATTTCTTTACTTATCAAATTCCTTTTAGTTGTTTCATTCCACTTTTCATTCAGCTTTATCATCTTTTTTGCATCAACAGTAATAATTTACAATTTATGAACAAATGAAAACGGATACAACAGCAAGAAGAAGCGACCACATGCCTGTCTCTTTATCATTTATTTATTTATTTTTGCTGTACTAAACAGTAGATTCTCATTGTTTGCACATATATTGTTTATTTTAAATATTATTACTATTTTATGTTTCAATACAACGCTATTTATACACTTGTTTTGCAAGAAAAAACAACAACAAGAAGACTCTTCACAGACAAAGAATCGAAAAGAAAGAATAAAACCATAGCGAAAAGAAGTGTCAATGATTAATGATCTTCATTTTACTTTTAGAGTTAGTGCAATATTGTTTTATATTATATTCTTTTCCTGTTGATTCTTTTATTCCCTTTATTATTATAATTGTATTGTCCAAAATTATAGGCATCACTATGCATACTCATATTGATAACACACTAGTAGTCAGTAGGGTACGAGTGATAGGAGCTGTCCATGATGGTTGTGAGTGCATCAGAGCATGCGGTTTGCAAAAAAAATGCATTTCAAGTCGAACAAAATCTTGAATTTGGTTTCATAGCGTTAATTCAATGCATTTTCACCTTCATTTCATCATGCAGCATCTCACAGGCAAATATCTGATAATAACAAACAAAACAAAAAAAGAGAATCATTTACCGACTGATGCCTTTTATATTCAAAGAAGTTGATGCCGTTAGCTGTTAGTTGTGTGTATTCTTTCAATCAATTTATATATAAGATAAAATGGAAAGCTGACTGACTTTTATTAGGCGCGTGCATTTATTGATGAATGACTTTTTGAGTATGGCTCTCATTTTGTTGCTTTTCTATTTCTTTTCAATTTCATATAATTTTTTCGAGCAATATTGTGATAGACATTAATGAGACAATTTGTCTGATATCATGTTTATTAGATCAGGATAAAGATGAGTAGTAATAGATGGGAAATAAATTGACAAAAACACAAAAAGGTGTCAATAATAAGAGAAATGTGATACATTGTGATAAAAAAAAAATATCTTAACATAATTTTTTCAAGAAACCAAGACATCGATCATCTAAATTAAATTAAGAGCATCAATTTTTATTTATTTATTTTCTTATCAGAATTATCCGAAAATTTCAATGGAAGTTAATAAATTTTACTATTTTTTATTACATCATAAGCCAACTTTCACCTTTCAAGCTCTAAATCATCTAACGAAACAATTTACAGGATTCGATATTCCAAAAAACTTATTTTATCAGTTACATTTCCTGTTTAAAAAATATTTTTTGGCTTAGCCATAAATAATAATATCAGATTCAAACTATGTTTAATGGAAATATTTCATTTATTTACGGAATTTAAAAATTAAAAAAAAAAGTTAGTTTTAGATAAAACTCAATGGAAATTTGGGAAAACAGGAAAATATATTTAGATAAAATGGTTATTAATGCCGTAGAAGATTTCAAATAATAAGACTTCACTGAATTGGATTCCATGGACTTTTAAGGTTCCAAGCACATTTATGGTCGAACATTTAAGGTTTAAAGTCGTTCTAACCTTTTGAGATAAAACTCACAAAGTAAGTTGACAACGTCCTGGTAACCACACCAGAAATGCGTTGAAAAATTTTAATTTTAATCGATCATTATCTGTAAAAAATGTTGTTTTCACTTATCGAATTAAAACTGCATGTAAAGCTTGTGAGTGTTAAAAATGTAGAACGAATGATCCTGAACGATACACATAAGCGTATTTCTGCACATAGTTCTGAGATTTTGGAAAACTGCACGATTTTTCGAAAAATTCACGCTTTTTAAAAATTCCACAATTTACTACTGTTTGGTAAAACTCTCTTTTTCTGCGTTTTTGAAACATTTTGCCATTTTCGAAATTTATGGGGATATCTACGATTTAAAAAATTTTCGCGGTTTTCCTCGATACTGAAAAACTCGGTAATTTTCCGCAATTTTGGGAAAATCCTCCATTTTGCAAAAGTCGGCCATTGACACTGACGGACGGACAGCATGACTGCCCTTAATACTCGCATTTTTTATTATATCGACAGAAATCCGCTTAAAAGTGTAAAACAGTGTAATTAAAAATCATAAAAAATTAATCGAAACACACATAATTAAACATGAAAAAGGTGAGTGCGTGAATTGATGACTTAATTACAATCAATGAATTCATTTAATAGTAAGACGATTGCAAGACCTGTGAGAAATTAATCGATAAAACCATGTTTTACCAATTAACCAATTTGTTTTTACTTGTAAAATATTGCAAAGTAATTAAATTGGTCTTAGTACTATCTTATATGAAATTTCAATCTAAAACTTAACAAGTCAATTCAGAGAAATGTGTAGAAAAATTTCCAACTAATTTTATTTATCTCAAAGGTACAATTTAAGTGAAAAGTACAAATTTTAGTACAAGTTCTTATTAAAATAAAAAAAAAATCCACATTTGATATTATTTTTTTATTATTTCGTTTTTTTTTCTCATTTCCTCTTCAAAAATGTATAACAATGTTTATCATCCTTTTAAAAACGAGCCTTATTCCAAGCATTATAAAAACATAACATAACATAAACAGAAATAACGCACTCAAAAATATATGAATATTATAAAGCTTATATGAGATTAAGGTATGTATAAGACCGGTAGGAAGAGATTTTACATACATTTTAATAATTAAACACATTTTGCAATGGATTTTCGTAATGCTTTATCAAGGTAAGATAGATGTGGAGAGAAAGAGAGTGAACGAGATTGAACAAACATTTTTAACAACTAACATGAGAAACATGCTTTTATACTTTCATAAGATTAGACTTTATTTCCTTTTATAGGTCTTCTTACCGAATGATGACAGGCACACACACACACACTCACATATGAGATGATAAAGTAAATATGTAAAAACAAATGTCTTTCAGCTCAAGTGTGTAAAAAGAAGGAAAAGTGTTTGCAAATATTTATTTTGTAGTTATGTTTCCTTTGGACTTGTACGACCAACGTTCATACAATCAAATAAATAATAATAAAATAAAATGAGTTTGACCTTTGCTCTGCGTTGATTTTCACGAATTTTTCCTTGTCTATTACATTGAAAGCTGAAAACGTCCCTCAGTACAAAGTGACTTGGTCCGCAGATGAAGATTTCTACAGTTCTAAGTCAATTTGGAGTCCAGTCATCAACTAAGATCAATTTTTGTCCAAAACCTGTCATAAAATGCATCAATTCTCACCTCAACAACATTTGTGTGTTTTGTGACACAGGAAACAAAATTTTCATTTTAATCAAACATTGAAGTTAAATCGAATTCATTTTGAAACAGAGTGTGACAAGTAAATTCAATCGTCTAATGTTACAAATACACTGCCAATCATGACAAAGTTAAAATGACAAAGTTCAAAATATATGTTGATTAAATATTTATGATGTGTGTAGTTTAAAATGTATCACGTTGTATATTATTTTCTGACCAATACGGTCTGCCATTTGTCTCATCACAAAAATTTTCGAGTTTCAACATAGAACGCGTCACATCAAATGGAGTGCACACTGAATCCTCACTCATTTTATTTGTTCCCCAAATATTTATTATTATATCTGTGTTTATTTCTGTCTGCCCAAATATTTGTACGTGTGTGCAACTGTAGATATTTTTATCTGTCACTTTGATGGTATTACTTTTTTGGTTAGCATTTTTTTTATTTTAAATATATTATTTTTGGTGGCTTGGTGGCGGTTTGTGGTTGATTAAATAAAAAAAAGAGAGAAATTCATTCAATGAAGTACAATGAGGTCGATGAAAAGTGGTTTTAAATGCAAATAATTCTTCTTTGTAGTGTGAAATTATAACTTTCAGGCTGAAATTTAAATATTAAATATTAAAATAATAAGATGAAATCGATAAAATTATAAAGAAATCTTGGAATCTCATTCTTTGTTCAATTTTCTTAATGTTTCTTGATATAAATGTTTCTTTATATTTTATTTTCAGAGGCAGATGAAATTAAATTATTCATTGACCAAAGAATAATATTAATGAGATAACTCTTGAAACTAAAATTACTATTCAGAGAATAAAATGGAATGAAGACGTAAATTTAATGTGTGTTAAATTAGCTGAAAATTGAAAAAATAAATAAACAAATTATAGGATTAAAGTTTTGTTTTAATTGCAAAACTATGATAACTTGGCACTCTTAACAAATGCAATTTAATATGGATGAGATTTTTAGTGCATTTTCCATTTTTTTTTGAATTTTTTGCTGTTAACTTTCAATTTAAGACTTGGATTTAATATAAACTTTGAAAATTATAATTTTTAAGTCTTAAACCTCCTGAACTTGATCTCAAAACAATTTCTGAAAGTTAATTTTCATTAACACGTCTATCTAAAACACTAATGAGGTCTTTCAAACGGTTCTTCACGATTTTAACGGTTTTCAAATGACGTTTTTTTTTGAATTTGAAATTTAAAGACTGAGCCTAATTCTAAAACATATGAAAGCCTCAGGAAGCTCTCTGGAACTTCCCTGACCGACTTCAGAAGTTATCACAACCTTTACTTGACTTTTTTGCGGTTTTTCAATTTTTATCACCATGTAAATCACATTTTCAGCTTTCAGCGCCATCTGAAGAGTGTGAACTTAATTTTTTTTTAATATTTGTTTCATTCTCTATCAATCTATATGCTCATCTATGAGTTTTCTCTTGAATCGTGGCGAGAAGGGTTCAGAATCTAAAAAACCCCTTCTCGAGGCTTTCAAGGCCCTTAACAACTTCAGCCTAGTACAATTTTTGACAAATTTGTTGAAATGTCACCACTAGATGTCGTTAATTTCCATTCCACTGTTTCTTCAAAATAAAAAAAATCTGTTACATTTTCATGAAGTTACCTTATCTAAGATAAAGTTAATTCAATTAATTTCCATTTCTCACAATATTTCACTTTGTCTGATAAAAAATTTATTTAAATTGTAATAAGAGTAAAAATCATCATTATTTTAAAGTAAAAACAACAATAAAATAAAAAAATAACCTAAAAGCAAAAGAGATTTTACATTTCAGTTTATAGTAAGTCCATTTATTTTGAATGCAAAACTCATTTCAACCATAAAAATCTCAATTCAAGTATAAGAAGAAGGTTTACTATTTTATGTTTAAAAAATAAAACAAACATGAATAAATGAGTGGAAAACGAATAATAAGAGGATTTTCTTTTGGAGAAAAAGTAGAAATAAAATGAAGATTAAATACAATCCATTTTAGAGTGTATTTGTGTTACAGCAAAAAGAGGGATGTAAAGAAGTGAATAAATGCAAAAGGCGTTGAACTATATTAAATTTTGAAAACAAATAGCATTTTCACTCACACTCTATTCCCATTTTATTTTTTTTTGCTCATCGACACATTGTATGGTAATAAAATATTTGTTAGTGTAACTCTTCAACTCTTTTTATAGTGCAACAGTAGAAATTTTGTTTGAAATAAAATATGAGTTCAGTGAATATGAGAAGGTTTGTAATTTTGTGCAAGTAATTTGTTGCTTTTAAATATTGGATTACTGAATGAAAAAAAAAGTTAGATAAATAAATACACAAATTATGGGCTTTATTGTAACATAAAATATAAAGAAAAGAAATTCGAAGCCTTTTAAATTTCTCGAAACATTTTCATTGAATATTTTTACTGAGAATTGTTTGTTTCAATGACATGTAATTAATCATAAGAAATTGAAAACAATTACCAAGAAAAATAATTAAAATATTTTTTTTTTCACTTTTTATTTTTAAAGTAATGAAAAAAAACTCTCATATTCACACTTGGTTCACATTCACCTCTTATGCTGTTCTTTTAATGCACAGACATCCCGTCAATTATTCATTTATTTATGATTTAAAGTCTTGTATGCAGTCGTGCGTTTGCAATCATCACCTCTCTCATTCATTTTCATCTTTGACCTTCCCACTTTTAGTTTTATTTTATGGTTTTAAGTCTCTTAAGAAGATAAATCTTTCGATTAAATAAAATAAATAAATGAAATAAATAAACAAATAATAATAATTTGTATGATGAATATGAAGAAGAAGAAGCGTGAATGCAATTTTTTTCTCTTTCACATTCACTTGCATGTAGCTTGAAATGCAGTCAGACTGTGAAATAATAAAAAATTGTTAAAAAATATGAGTCGTGAAAAGTATCGCCCAATAATTTATTTTAAATTAATGTTATTTTTTTTTATTGTAACCATGATCATATGTTCATGTTAATATTTGATTTGAGATTTATGTTCAAGAGTCAGATTTCTCACGGGATTTCAGATAAAAGATGTCAGAAGTGGAATTTGACAAAAGATAGTGAAGCGACCCAAGAACCGAACGGCCAAAATTGGAACTAAAGATTTGCAAACTTAAAAGTTATTCAAATTTGGTGGCGCTACGATCGCTTACGAATATTTGTATAGACTTTAATACCGATGTTTCGATGCATTGAAAATGCGATGAGTAATTTTACGTTATTCTTCATAAATAAATTTGAAGCTGCAACTTTGCTGAACAGACCAAGTCAATATTTCATAAATTAATAGGTCAAAAAGTGAGAAAACGTTTCTGAAAGTTTTGAATACGCAATTGAATAAAATTCATTAGAAAAAACACGTCGATTGACTTTTCCAATGAATTTACAAAGCCGTTACCTTCTAATTTCAAGCACATTTCCATCTTAATTTGTTTTTCCTTATTATACACGTGTGTAAGTTCTTATTTCAAGAACATTTTAATTCATATATGAAAATGAAAAACGAGTTGAGTTTGAAAACACATAGAATATCATGAAATTATTAAACAGAGCGTAATAAGCTTGTTAAACAACATTTATTTTAAAACATGATGCTGTACAACACTCCAAATTCATAAAATTATTATTATTATCATAAAAGCAAAGACTGTTTGTGGCAGAATGTAGAACGATAATTATGATTGAAATGCGGAAGAGATTATAAACAATAAATAAGTTGAAGTCTGTCATTATACACATTTTCATCGTTTTTTTTTTTAAATACTGGTCTGGTCGTATGGCTTTTTTTTGCATGCACATAATAAGCTTATTTTATTTTAACTTAAAATATCATATTTTATTATATTAAAAATAATAATGAAAAAGCTTATGAGTGCTTATGTCAATCATAAAAATGAGACAAGAAAAAAGTTTTTCAATGATATTTCATCTCGATGTAAAAAAAAAACACTTGTAACATTCCAAAAATAATTTTAATATTGTAAATTTCTTTAAAATAGTAGAAAATCAACAGAAAACCCCACCTAGGAGACCAATTCAATATGAAAATTTTAAATTAAATGACCAGAATGATGCACTTACAAAAAGACAAATACAACACAAAAATTGTATCAATATTGCTTCTGGGTATTTTCAGTTACATTTCGACTACTTCAATGGTAATATTAATAAATGCAATTTAACATAGACAGACAAAATTTACACCTTGGAATTTTTGGTATTTCATGTAAAAGTTTGCAATACAATGCAAATGATAAAATTGTTAAATTGCATCAACAAAAGGACGTTATTAAGGCTCTTTAAGTTTTGATGATGATGGTTTACAGGAAATAAGATTGGACAGGTGAAATAATTTGAATAGGTTGCTTCAATTGTGTTTTATCAAAGACCACGGAAATTTCTGTTAATGCCGGAAGACTCTCAGATGAGATTGTTTCGCAGGGTGTTTTTTTTCAATTTTGAAAAAAATTGGTTCTCATGGTCCCTTTTGCATTTTCAAGGTCATTTCAGCTTATATTAAAAGTGGACAAAGAACAAACGACCGAAATCCAGAGATTAGTGGTCCAGTCTAACTCCAATTCAATAACCTTCCTCAATTACATCCTTCATACCCAATTATATTTTACCTGTTCCATTCAACATTGAAAATGTAAATTTTCATTCTTCAACATCATCTCAATTCAATATCATATCTGCTCATCATACATGATGACTTGAGCCAAGCATGTGGTTTATTTGCACTTGTATTGCCAAAGGACCTTTTCAAAAACATTGAAAATACCAAACATACAATAGAAGATACATTTTCCAATTCACCATTGAAATGTAACGAAATTTCTTCTTCTTCTTCGATTAACACAATCCATGCTTAGCCACCAGACAGACATTTAAACATTAATCCAAAAGTAAATTGATATTGATGGATCTATTTTTAGTGGGCTCTAAAGCCAATACAACCAGAATTGAAATGAGATAAAAAAAATTCCCTAGTCAAGTTGCATGTTTGTGTGTATTTCAATAAACAAGGATGCATGTTACATTATTTCGATATGATTATTTGATGAAGTTTAATTACAAAATTGATGATGATGATGATGACGTTGAAGAGGATTACTCTGTTAGAGGATTAAATCGATCATATTTCATCATATTCAATTTTGCCGTAATAATATTTAAACACATATTTGAAACAACATATGTGGGCTTTGAATGTAAAAATAGAGCTTAAGCTTAAAAAAATAATATTTTCAGTAAAATATAAAATTTTATTCGAACATTTAGTGAGATTTTCTGGGTATTTTGTTTTTGATTTTAATTTGCATATGGAATTGAATTTGATCAATTTTCAAAGCTTACTAAATTTATAAATTGAACCGATTCTGCTGAAATTGTAATACAAAATGCCCTAAAAACGTCATATTTGGATTTAAAGTTTTTTTTTGCTGTTATTTTACTTTTCATTCTAATTTTAATGTTTCACATTTTTTGATATATAATTAAGAAGGAAACTTCATTGCATGGAAAATTTTTAAAACAAATATAATATTTCAACTCATTCCATGTTATTAAAATGTCACTTTTTTTACTGTGTTTTAATTTAAAAAACAAAAAGAGTCTATTAAAGTTACTCTTGACTCTGTTATTAAATTTACTTTAAGCTTATTATATTATTTAAAAATGTCATTTTCAATGAAAAGAAAAGAAAAATTGAAATTTAAATAAAAGAATGGCCTACCTTCGCTGATACTGTGATCATTTTCTTGCTTCAACTTCTTAGTGCCAAAATTTCAAAGTTTTTTAAAGATATCCAAAATCGGTTGATTGCATCTCATCAGGTAGACCTCAAACCATCTCGAACCACTTCGACCCCACCTAGAATATTTTTATATCAGCCAAAAATATGAATTTTTGAAATTTAGAAAGAAGCCTTACCTTCACCGATTTTTTTCATATTTTCATGCTTCAACTTCCTAGTGCCAAAATTCAAAAATTTTTCATAGATATCCAAAAACGGTTGATTGCATTTCATCAGTTAGACCTCCAACTGCCTCGAACCGCTTCGACCCAACCTAGAATATTTTTAAATCAGCCAAAAATATGAATTTTTGAAATTTAGAAAGAAGCCTTACCTTCACCGATTTTTTTCATATTTTCATGCTTCAACTTCCTAGTGCCAAAATTCAAAAATTTTTCATAGATATCCAAAAACGGTTGATTGCATTTCATCAGTTAGACCTCCAACTGCCTCGAACCGCTTCGACCCAACCTAGAATATTTTTAAATCAGCCAAAAATATGAATTTTTGAAATTTAGAAAGAAGCCTTACCTTCACCGATTTTTTTCATATTTTCATGCTTCAACTTCCTAGTGCCAAAATTCAAAAATTTTTCATAGATATCCAAAAACGGTTGATTGCATTTCATCAGTTAGACCTCCAACTGCCTCAAACCGCTTCGACCCAACCTAGAATATTTTTATATCGACCAAAAATATGAATTTTTGAAATTTAGAAAGAAGCCTTACCTTCACCGATTTTTTTCATATTTTCATGCTTCAACTTCCTAGTGCCAAAATTCCAAAATTTTTCAAAGATATCCAAAAACGGTTGATTGCATTTCATCAGTTAGACCTCCAACTGCCTCAAACCGCTTCGACCCAACCTAGAATATTTTTATATCGACCAAAAATATGAATTTTTGAAATTTAGAAAGAAGCCTTACCTTCACCGATTTTTTTCATCTATTCATGCTTTAACTTCCTAGTGCCAAAATTCCAAAATTTTTCAAAGATATCCAAAAACGGTTGATTGCATTTCATCAGTTAGACCTCCAACTGCCTCGAACCGCTTCGACCCCACCTAGAATATTTTTATGTCAGCCAAAAGTATGAATTTTTGAAATTTTGAAAGAGGCCTTACCTTCACCGATTTTTTCATATTTTTATGCTTCAACTTCCCAGTGCCAAAATTCCAAAATTTTTCAAAGATATCCAAAAACGGTTGATTGCATTTCATCAGTTAGACCTCCAACTGCCTCGAACCGCTTCGACCCAACCTAGAATATTTTTAAATCAGCCAAAAATATGAATTTTTGAAATTTAGAAAGAAGCCTTACCTTCACCGATTTTTTTCATATTTTCATGCTTCAACTTCCTAGTGCCAAAATTCAAAAATTTTTCATAGATATCCAAAAACGGTTGATTGCATTTCATCAGTTAGACCTCCAACTGCCTCAAACCGCTTCGACCCAACCTAGAATATTTTTATATCGACCAAAAATATGATTTTTAAAATTTAGAGAGAGGCCTTACCTTTACCGATTTTTTTCATATTTTCATGCTTCAACTTCCCAGTGCCAAAATTCCAAAATTTTTCAAAGATATCCAAAATCGGTTGATTGCATTTCATCAGTTAGACCTCCAACTGCCTGGAACCACTTCGACCCCACCTAGAATATTTTTATGTCAGCCAAAAGTATGAATATTTGAAATTTTGAAAGAGGCCTTACCTTCACCGATTTTTTCATATTTTTATGCTTCAACTTCCCAGTGCTAAAATTCCAAAATTTTTCAAAGATATCAAAAAACGGTTGATTGCATCTCATCAAGTAGACCCCAAACCATCTCGAACCACTTCGACCCCACCTAGAATATTTTTATATCAGCCAAAAATATGAATTTTAAAATTTTTAGAAAGAGGCCTTACCTTCACCGATTTTTTTCATATTTTCATGCTTCAACTTCCCAGTGCGAAAATTCCAAAATTTTTCAAAGATATCCAAAAACGGTTGATTGCATTTCATCAGTCAGACCTCCAACTGCCTCGAACCGCTTCGACCCCACCTAGAATATTTTTATATCAGCCAAAAATATGAATTTTTGAAATTTAGAAAGAAGCCTTACCTTAACGGATTTTTTTTCATATTTTCATGCTTCAAATTCCCAGTGCTAAAATTCCAAAATTTTTCAAAGATATCCAATATCGGTTGATTGCATCTCATCAAGTAGACCCCAAACCATCTCGAACCGCTTTGTCCCAACCAAGGATATTTTTAAATCGACCAATATAAAAAACAAGAAGGCTTTGTGACATTTTGCTTAAAAATTACAAGAATATTTTTTCAGTGAATCAGTACACAAATTAAAGACACATCTCTTTAAACAACATTCAATAGTATCATTACTAGGACACATCTCAGGTGATTTGCGGTTTTCCCTTTCTCATATTATTAATTTAACCTAAAACCAACCACAAAACACAACCCCACACAAAATTATACCTTTTCACGTTACAATGACATACACACAACACTCAAACCATCGCTAAAAATCACAACCAAAAGTGCAAAATGAATAATGATTATTGTTTTATATGTGTCTTCAACTATTATTATTATCATTATTGTGTTTCTGATGGTCCAATATGTGAAATTATTATTATTGTCTGGTTTCCTGATTAATTTTATTGTAATTAAGTGGTTTCTTCCCTGTTATATTAATGATTATTATCATTTTGTTGTATTATGTTGCCATATTATTTGCGTTTAGGATTACAAATAATTTTATTTCATCAATCGACTAATTGGTGGGTAAATAATTTGTGTATTGTCTGTATTGAAAAGTGATATATGATGAGATAAAAGTGAATAATTATTTTTCTAGAATTGATTTCACTTTAAAATTTAATGGTTCTATCAATTTTTTACTTAAAATCATCTCAAGTAAAAAGATAAAATTTTTGAATATTCACAAAATAATGCAGGGAATTTATCAAATATTCCCATAGTTTATAAATTCAGTGAAAATAAAACAAATAAATTGAATAAAAGCATTTTCTAGTTCCGTCACTCCAGGTATCAATTTCCACTGTAGTGAGGTATGTATCATATTGAAAATAGGTTTTTATTCGTTTTTTCATATAGTTTGAATGAAAATTTTATTTATTTATGTTTTCAGATAACTTTTATTCTTTTTCCATTGAATTTCCATAAAAAATCACTTTTATAAGCATTTCGTTGTGTCCTTGAGTCTGTCTTAGCCTCTTAACCCGGATAGAGATCTGAAAATGCTCAGCCGAAAGCCATTGAAATCTATTTGAAATCCTAGGTGGCTCAATGTTTTTTTGGGTTGAGAGTCAAATACGATGGCTCTTCTGAATTGAAATTTTTCGTCAATACAAAAATATTTTCATAAGACAAAAAAAAAATTATGACACAAACTTTTAATAAAGCTTTTAATCTAAAAATATCCTAAAATTATGCAATAAATTTCAAAACTAAATAAAAAGTAATTCTAAACGTTATTTTGAATTTACAAAGAGAAATCCAGATAAAATATGAAATATTATTTTATTACTTTTAAAATGTTTCTCTCAAGACACATTAAAAGTCCATTTCACTTAAAAATCATTGAATATGCATTTTTATGGTCGCACATTGAAGCCACAACATGTTTCAGATTATTTTTGCATTTATATTCATTTTAAATTGAATAAATTTAAATAAACATTTTAAAATTTTCCTTTGAAACATTAAAGCTGAAATCCTTTTAAATAAAAATTTTAAAAAAAATTCTACAATTCAATTTCATGTCCATAATTTCCCTTACAGATTTCAATTCATTGAATCATGGAAATCACCGAAGATGACCACACACAGGTATATCAAGCAAATCAATAGGATTTGAAATGTAAAATGATGCACTGAATATTTTCATTTAATAATAATTAATATAATAATTGATGAGCAGCCACATATTTGATGCATTTTAAGAGTATCCAAAATTGAAATAATATTTGGTGGGAGCTAAATTCTATATTTTACTTAAATTTTTTAATAGAAATTTGCGTATTTAACGTGTTTCCATATTGAAAAGCAATGTGGTAGGTTAATATTTGTTATTAAATGGACCTATAAATGCATAGTTTTAATAATGATGATAATAAATTCTATTTGAAGGTATGTTTGAAGAGAATTTTATCATATACATTTCTGTGAATATCCATTATGATGAATGTGTAATTCCATATCAAAGGCATGCATTTTGAATATTTTGAATGAAAATGAGAATTCGTACAATTTGGAATTACTACAAATTAACTATAAAATAGCATATGAAATGTATGTTATTAAAAACCTTTTGAAAAATTTAAAGCCTTTCCATTTGAATTTTATTCCATCTATTTCTGATTATTATCGATAAATAATGTTGCCTGGTTATTAATTATTGGCTGGGTATTAAATATTTTTATCTTTTACACTGTAAGCTGAACAATTAGAGCAATTTTATTCAATCCGCAAATGGGGCTGCCTGGTCCTTTAAGATAATCTCAATAATTTAAAAAAATATCGAGTATTTTGGTCACTTGTTGGGATTATGAGCAGAACTGTGGATGGGTTACCAGATGTTTTAAGCTTACAGTGTATTTCCAGTACAGAGAAATGTTTAATAGCAAAGTGTGGTACTAAATGAAATGTAAATTATTTTTGTTTATTTAACTCTAAAACGTATTAAATTGAATTGAAATGATTTTCCTACAAAGAGACTTAAACACAAATGTTAATAAGAACATTTCATATAAATCGTGAATTTGGTAAGACTCCTTCACAAGAATTTCCTTATAAATCAAAGCAAATCAAGTCAGATAAGGTAAATTGGAAATATTGCGAAGCGCCTTGTACTGTACTCTTTGGAGACAACTCCATCTCGGTACCGAAGAGCTACCCAAGGCTGAATCATGTAAGTCAATCGACTCTGAATCGGCGAAAAATAAATTGTTTTTCTCACTTCTTTTTGAAGAATGAAACGCATCTTGTGCAGTATGCCAGTCACAGACCCTTACTGTTTTACCAATGCATTAATATCTCGATTCCATTTCAGTTTCAGATTGAGAACAAGGCCCAGATAAGTAAACTGGTCGACACGTTTGACTATGGCCCTTGAACTTGAATCTGAGGAACAAAAATAAGTTGTTTTCTCGGTTGGTGGAAGTTCATTATTTTTGTTTTTGATTCTTTTTTTTAATTTAATTATGCTTTATTTATTTCAAATTTTTGTGTATATGAGTTGGGGAAAAGCATGATTAAGACTACAAATATCTACTCACTATGGTGAGAGAGCCCACCACCAAAGCTACTCCTTTACAATTATCCATTTCAAGGAACGTTCAGGTATCCCAATTCATCAAGCTTTCACTGCATAATCTTGATTATGCATAAAATTCATTGTTCAATTGAAATCAAAGACCATTTTTAACATTAATTTTATTTTATTTAAATATAATACATTTTTTTTGTGAAATTTTATCCTTAAATCACATTGAATATTAACTCCTTACTTAATACTTTTTACTTATCTAATTATTAAAATTAAAAAGTAAATCATTTAAATTTATTTTGACTTATACAATTTGATAATAATAATCTCAATTTAAACCAATACAAATGAAATCATGTAAGACATACTTTTCAGACTTAATTTTATATCGTTTTGTAATTAAAATAGAAGTCACAAATTCGTTTAACTTTTTTTTCCTTCTTTTTATCATTAAAATACTTAATTTAATTCTATTTTTTTTCTTCTTTTATATTATAAAATTATATTATGAATAATATAAAAAAATATGGCATTACATTTGATTGGCTCTTAAATTTGTATTAAGAGCCAAAATTCTGAACCACTACAGGAAAGATAGGAATCGTGGTGGAGCCGTTGAAAATCTGACTAATGATCATCATGCTTGTGATCATCATGACTACCGTGAGCATGTCCTCCGTGTGAGTGTGTGTGTTCATGACCAGCTGTAAATAGAAAAAAATAAAATTCATTATTAAATATGCAATGAAGATGAAAGAAAAACCCGTAAAACGTTCATTAAATAACAGCTATCTCTCATTTACTAGATCATTAATCTCAAATATTTTCATTACTATTACAGTCAAGTCTCCATTTAGTGAAAAATAAGCTGTACGTAATGATTCTATATAATGAAAAGTCAGTATCTATAGACACTGTAGATATAGAAACAGACTTGGCACTATAAAGAATTAGTACGTACAGCTTATTTTTTACTATATGGAGACTTGACTGTATAAAACAACTATTTTTCCTATATATACATGAGGCGTAAATAATAACAACTTACTATAAGAAGCCAATAAACTGTAACCAATTTTATACAATACTAACATAAAAAAAATTAACTTTTCATTTCATTTAAAAGAACTGGTTTCATTAAAATCCAGTTGATCCGATCATAATAAGTGTTTAATTTAACATGTTTTGTTTATTTTTTTTCTCTTTATTTACACATTTATAGTAAAATTGTTGTATGAATGAAGTTCAATATGGAATTTTACATTTCATTAAAAACTAGACAATATTTGTTTTAATGACTGGCGGTCAATAGTCTGTGAAATAATGCGAACAATTTGCAACAGTAACAGGTAAAACAAGTGAATGTTGAACGAAATTGTGTTATGTAGTGCTTTACTTCAGAGAAACTAAATTTACATGGAAATAATTATTATTTTGAGAGAATCAGACAAAAAAAAATATTGTAAAAATTTAATGCGCATTTAACTCAACATTTATAAATAGAAACCAAAATCATTGAAATACAAAACTTGTGGCTTTTAATTAAATTTAAATTTAGAATGAATTTAAATGTAAAAAAAATTCAAACCAATTTGAATAACATTATATTGGTATTTCAACAAAAAAAAAACTGTTAAAGCTTAGAACAATTTCAGAATTTATGGTGATGATTGTTAGTGATGCGTGACTGTTAAACTAGAACCTTTTTTGTGCCTTAACTATAAATTAATGTATAAAACGAGGTGTGATGAAATTTATATTGAATTGTCAATTGGTGAAGCACCGTACCGCAAAATTTTTCTGACATTAACACATAAATTAATTGTAAAAAAAAAACAATGGAACAAAAGACTTGAATGATAGAATAGAATAATAACTGGTGCTGTTGTTTTATTGTTGTGGGGTTTTACCAAAGTTAAATGCATTTTAATGGACTTTTTCAACATCGATGAGTCAATTGAAGAGTGCAGATTTTTCATGTGATTTTAGAAAATGAAATGTCGTTCAAGAGAGCATTTAGCGAGGGCTGCAAGTATTTTTGGACCACTGCCATAGACGAACGGTTTTTTTCTTATTCTTCATTTTTTTTTTTTTTTGAACAAATAAAATCTCAAAACAGCCACTGGCTGGTGCTGAGTATTTGCCCATACTAATTAGTGTGATTTGTTCAATATTGGGAATTTTGTATTTTTGAAGAAGTCCCTCTGTGCTGATTGTACCTGATCTGTATTCTTGCCAAAAAAGGGAACGTATGGCTTTGTTCTGAATGATTTGAAGTTTCGCTAGATTTGTGAGATTTGCGTATCCCCAGATTAATGCAAGTTAATTTTAGTGTGAGTGGATATATGCGTAATATCTTATGGCCAAATTGAATTTCTAACGAGAACTTGCTGAGAAAAGCCTATGTTAAAAATTAGGCATCCAAACAATACTTTGTAGAATTTTTTTTTGAAATAGATGCCTTTTTTTAGGCATTTACGCGCAACAGGGTAGAAGAGGTTGACCAAGGAATACCTGGAAACTTTTCATTCTTTATCACGTTAACTTTAGCAGAGAGACAAATGAGGCACAATTCAACGATCAAACCCACCATCCAGATGAAGAAATCTTGTACATCGTCTATGCTCAACATAGGATTTCATGACTCAATTGTGCCCTTACTTATATAATCTCAATCAATGTCAATGCATTTATCTCATTATCAAAAGCGTGCCTTATAAAAAATTAATTTATCTTTTTAATTTTCACATTTTTAACACTAAATACTTGACTTTTTCAATTTAATTTGAATTGATTCATCGTTTTCTAGAACTTAAATTAAATTCAACTCTAATTTTAAACCAAACAAATTTTAAAATAATAATAAAATTAAATAAGAGGCTCGTTTCTAACAAAAATGATAAATAAACAATTAAAAAAGATTCTCTGACGTCGATACACCACAAAAAATACAAAAAAAATATGTTAACGTGACTTTTTTGAAATGAATCTTCTTGATTTTGTTATTGTAAAATCGAGAAAATTAAAAATATCTGAGCACGTGTTTAAAAAAGATACATGATTTTTATTTCTCTCTCAATATTTTAATTAATTTCAATTTACACCTTAAATTGCAAATAATATTTACAAGTCGAACTGACTGACTAAATATCAATAAAGTGATGTTATCGTGAACGTAGGTTTTTTAAATCTTAGATTGAAATTAAAGTGAATAATCAGTGATTTTTTTTATTTTAATTAGATGTGTCATGTAACATGGAAATTCTAATTGTTCTTTTGTCAATCAACGCTATTTCTAGAGAAATTGATCACATATCAAAATTTGTTGTTATGATAATTTATTGATTATCGCTTGTTTTTGTTAAAAGTAAGTTGGATCGAAATAATATTTATTTAATTTAAAATTTGAATAATTAATTAGTAACGGTGTCTTAATTAAATCTGTATCGTAAATTTTTTTGGGTCAATCTCTCATTATATCTTTGGTATTTTTTAATTTTGATTGAGTTGACAACATTTGAATTAAATTCTAGTAAAAAGCCAGTCAAAGTGACTCTTTCTTTGCTTTTTAGTCAGAAAATATTTGGTTTGTATCATTCACGTGCATTTGGAAGATCTGCAGATCTACAAGGTGCCAAATTTTAAATTTCGTAGTCTTCTGTGAATTACTTGATACAAAAAAGTTGAACTCTAAAACGCTCAGCTCATTTTATATCAAAATTAATATGCAGCATGCAAATAGCATTAAATTTTAATGCAAAAAAATCTAATATTTTGATTTTGAAATATCAATTTCATAAAATAATGATGCAAATTATGATACAATTTATATTTTGACTTCAATCCAATTGATTAATTTAACAAAAAAAAAAAAAATCACAAAATTATATCAATCAGACATTGAATCAGCAACAAGACCCAGAAGATAAAAAGGTGAATAATCTCACTCCATAAAATAAATTCACACATCCTTTCTCTCATAATTTAACAGCAACTGGGATGACTTTGAGCTCAAAATTAAATATTCAATTTTTTTTATTATCAATATCGCTTCCTGTTAAAGTCCATTTAAAATAAATGGACAGGAAACGATAAAATAGAAATCTAGATTACAGGAAAAAAATTTGCTTGTTGTTACCCCAATTAAATGTATGAATTTGTTTATCAGTTGAGATCATGTCAGTTAATAATACGTAGATTAACTTATCAACACCTGGGGTGACATTGCGCATTTCAGTCTCTACTTGACACCAATAAAAATGTTTAAATAAAATATGATAAGATACATTAACGAGTTTGTTTGTAATATATCACAAGACAATAAAATTTGTTTCTAGAAAAACAAAATAACGTAAATTTAGATAAATATTATTTGACTTTGAATTAATTGGTGTTGTTACCCCGTTTGAGTGTTTAATTAGATATAAGATCATAGATCAATTTGTATCAGAATGAATTTCTAGCAACTTTGTAATACTATCATTCAATTATGGCAATCTTATCACATAATTTACGACACATGGGGCGACTTTGTTGACTTAGTAATTAAACAAAGGCATATCACGATAAGGCTCTCAATCAATCACGAGGTATTTTTTATCAATTCCAGTTGATTCTCTGCTTTAATAATACAATAAACTGGTATTTGTTTATTTGTTTCTAGGTTGGGTTGGTGATGTCACCCCAATTGATTGTTTTATTTTATTGTTAATGATGATGGATTATTCGGATCAGCTCATTACAAGTGTAAATCACACTCAGCATGACATCGATGAAGGTGAAGTGTAATGTGTAATTGGTTTATTTTTATTGCATATGAAGATAATTTGTATTATTTTAATGATCAATAATTAAAAAAAAGTACTTTATCTTTGAAACTGTATTTATTTTATAACGGGAATGCCCCGTAATTATTGGCTTTTATGTTCATTTTTGTTATTTTAAACGGGGAAACATCAAGTTGAAGTTTAACTCTCGATGCATCCTATGAATTTCATCATTTTTTCCATGAGATGTGTAAAAATGAAGATTCACTGTCGAAATTCGTATCACAGACATTTGTAATGCCTCAATGAGCGATCTGACTTTTCCAGTGAGACCGTTTATTTGGCGATTTTGAATCAGCCGATTGCACACTTGGACACTTGTCGAAGTTCTAGCAAAGTCCATAGGATAGAATTTCACTTGACATTTCATTTGACGTTTATTTTCTATAGAAACATATACAGAAACTTCAAAATTTCGTGCTTAACCCATTAAAATCGTGTCCATACCAAAACTAGAAAATCCTTGTAAGGCCTTTTGCGAAATGTATCGTGATAAAAACGCATCAGATTTATTTAAAAATAAAATCCAAGTTAACAATCGTAACTAACAACAAATAATTGCAAACACAAATTATGATTCAATCATATGTTCAGAGTAATCGAATCATTCAATGTATATTTCCTGTCAATTATGATGATTGTAATTACAGATTCAATGGAAATGTAAAATGCAGTAAACACATGAAATGAAAGAGAAATGTTATTTTTATTTCTAATTTTCTCATATTATGAATCGTAACAAAAAAATTTAATCATTTGTTAACCCATTAACGGACATGGGTCGATTATAAGACCCAAAATTCAATGAGAGTTCTCTCATTCGGCTCTCCTGAAACATTTTTAAAAGAAATTCGAATTTGAATCAAAAAATGAAAATGAAGAAAACAGGAAAATTTTTTTTATAGACTTTTTAGTGGCCGTCAGGGGCGGCCCTGGAATCCTGTATGATTTCCTTTAAAATTAACGCTAAACTTAACTTTTTCAAGACGATCGACTGCGGCCTTCCTGACATTTGCCAGATTGCCCGTTTGGCCAATCTGCCACTGCCCCGTGGTCCATAATGAGTTAACTTTTGAATGAACAACAATAAAAAACAAAAAAAAAATGTTTATTTTGAATCATAATTTTCAGAACAAAAGCGCATAGTATGCTCAAAATATCAATTACTTGATTAAATTTATCATCATAAATGTGTCTCAATCAGTTTTTAATTTCAAAATCAACTGATTAGTTAAGAAAATCATGGAATTTATGAATACAAACATTTTTTTTTATTATCAGGTTCAAATTTTTATTAACATTTAATTTTATCATCGTTATCGATATTAGAAAAGACTTTGAGGCGACTAGACTTCAATTTTTATTTTAAAAAATAACCAAAATGTGATCAAATTTTATAATAATGAGTATTTGATGAAATTTAACGATTTTAATAGCAAAAACAAAACTTGCTTAACCACATTCAAATTTAATATTCATATTCTAAAAATAGTTTTTGATCTTTTTTTATTATAATTTCTACCTGTTTTCCATTAATTTCAATGTCAATTGATAAGATTTTTTTTGAGTGGCTGTAGAAATGAAGACATTGATAGTGTGACAATTATCTTGAACTTCTTTCATGTTATTTACAAATTAAAGCGACTGACTTTCAAGAAGTAATTAAATTAAACAAACAATTTAATATGTTAGTTTGCTCATGAATGTTTACTCAGTTTCAGTGAAGCACACTTGAATATTATAAAATGTAACATTTCAACGAATTGTGTGAATTATAATATATTTTTTTTGGTGGTTATGAATATGAAATTAAGATTTTGATCAACAGATCCTGAGACGAAATTTCAAAGAAATTCACTCACACTAGATTTTAAAGAAATTTTTTGGAAAGTTTTTGCAATATTTTCAGTTTGCAGAGCTTCAACTCTTCTGATCGGCCGAACGTCTGATGATTCTGATTCAAAATATCATCAAAATCGGATTTCAATAAAAATAAACCTTTTTGATAGGTGTCTTGACCTAAACCTAACAATTTTGTAAAATTAAGGGTCAAAATATCACAAAATTTGCGATTCCCATGAATAAAAGAGTTAAAGTAAATCTTCTTTAATTTCTTACATCACTTAGAAATAGCAGATACATTAAAAGAATTTACTGAACGTGACAAGTCACTTAAAGTAAACGTTAATAGTATAATAAGGGCTTTAAAAAGATATCAATTGGATTCTTATTATTACAAGTTAAATTCTTCCGTCTTCGCATTATTTTTTTTTATTTTTAAAATTTAATTGTTACTATTATGGCAGTTTAAGTACCGTATAAAGTACCATATTGATGACTTGAAATGTAATTATAATAATAATTATAATGAGACATTGTTATAAATCTCATTCCTTTAATGGCGCGCCTATGCGTCTCTCGTTTTAATAGGGGTGTTTAAAAATTATAAAAAAAAATTATATACAAAAAGTTTCTTCAGACAAAATTCTGGTTTAAATGATTTTAATGAAAATCAACAAAAATCACAATATTACAGGTACTTTTAGAATTTCTTACATTTAATAATCGAATTTGGCATTTAAATTGACTGGAGGACGTTTTTGGGAAAGGAAGTCCCCTAATAAATTATCCTATCAAACCCAAAATCGTCAATTTATGCATTTTTCAAGTTGTAGTTTCAAGAAAATTCCAATTAGAGAGATCACCGAACTCAAATTTTTGCATTGCATCAGTGAATTGACCGCCCCTAGTTCAAATACATTGGGTACATGTCAGAATATTTTTATATTTTCTTTAAAATTTAAGTACAAAAAAAATTATTATTATTATAATAAACTCATATATTTAAAACGAAACAATACAACACTCAAGGTCATTTGAGTTTCACATATGCATTGAAATAAAGTACTCAAATAAAAAATTCTTTCCTTAGATTTATATCTAGAATAATAATTTTAGCATAAATCATGCATTGAAATCAATCGTTTATATACAAAAAATGAATTCCAATTAGAATCATAATCAGTTAAATCATTTTAATTGTAGAAAACAGTAATGAAGTAATCAATACTTGTCGTTATTCAAATGAATTGTAATTAATTTATTATACGAAATATCTTTATATAAAATTAAATAAGCTCGTTAATTATCAAAGACGATACAAACTGTGTGTGTGTATTTAGTCATCATATCAACACAATTGTCGGAATTAAAAAAAAAATTTAACCGGCCGCTTGTTTTGCATGTAAACAACCACATTAACTTACAACAATGTAAGCTGAACTTGAAAATTTCGTAATGAGATCTTGCTAGATGAAATAAAAATAAGTAGATTTTTTGTTGATCATTGAACCACATTGTTGCTTTTAAAGCTTTCAAAAATTAGTTAATTCAAGGTAAGTTACACATTCACAGTAAATACAGATTAAATTAAAAAAAAAAATATGAGAATTAAGTTGTACAGTTTTTTAACATATTCAAGAAATTACTTACTCAGAATTTGTAATCCGAACATGAGGAAAAATCCGACGACAACAGCTGTAAATGATTTCAATGTTTGTAGAAAAGACTGACATAAAAAAAATATTCACTTACCACAATACTGAATAATTCCAGATTTTTCTTTAGATAACACTTCAAAGAAGATCACATATAACAAGGTGCCTGATGCAAGACCCTGTAAAATGACTGATGGCACTGCAAAGGCGTCTCCATTATCAGATTCACTCAATAAAATTCCTACCCCGATTCCGATGGGAGAAACAATTGCAAAAACGATAACATACAAAATTCCTAGCCATACTTTTGTTCTAATGACAACTAATTCGACACCAATACAAAATGCAATAACCAATTTGTGTGCTGAAACTGCTCCAAACATATACCAAGCTGATGCTGCAGTTGGCTCCAATCCCACAGCAAGTCCTTCGAACAGTTCATGGATTGAGAGTGCAAGGACAATTAACAAGCCACGAATTGACGAGACAAGGACACTCTCATCATCAGTTGTCTTAAAAACAGGAACATGATTGTGATTGTGATTTTGATGATTATGATTGTGATTATTTTGTGATGTTTGTGGTACAACCTCATTATTGTTACTTTTCTCTTCAGCCTTTTGATTTTCAACATCATTCGATATCAGTTCAGTTGTCGAAATACTTCCATTTCGTACTTCACTTGGACGCTTATGTCGTTTCAACAAAACACTCTCCCTCGCATTAATGCCCCTCACAAATGCCCCCTCAACTTCTTCGGCATTCTTCACACTTTGGCTCTCCTGACTCAACAAATACGTGTGAATAATTTCCTCGATCAAATAAATCATAAAAAATCCGGCACACATCAAAAACGGTGCAAGACTGAATTTCAATTCAGGCATTTTGCCGTCATGTTGCAGACTTTCAATTGTTTCGGCAATTTCGGGTTGTAAGTGCAGGAAAGTTGTTGCCAGCAAAACTCCACCCCCAAAACTGAGTAATGTTGATATCACAGTTGATGTGCGTGCATTTTCATCAATTGACCATTTAAACCATTTTGATAATTTGAAGGGTAATAGACCGAAAATTGTGGAGGCTATGAAAAGGACTGCCATTGCAGTGACTTTGGCGTATAGAGCGTTGTCATCATGATCGTGTTCGTGCTCATGATCATCATCAAAGAGAGACATCTTTAACAGTTCCTCGAATTTTCAAAGAGTGATCAAAATCAAATAACTGTGAAAAAGTTTTTTTGATGGTTAAACGTCCAGGCTTTACTTAAAAAATAAATGATTTCAACATACCTCGTTTTTTTTGTGGTCAAAAAATTCAACAATAACAATACAATTTTATGATGAACAAAGATTTTTTTTTTAATGTGCAATTATTGTTTTCTCTTTTGTGTTTTGCATATGAACACTTTTCAGTTCTTTTTTAACTTTTATGACTTTAAAATTAGAATTCCTTTCATGTAGCGCGTAATTTTAACGGCGATGCGTAAACAAATATTTTTTGCACAAACAAAAAGCACATGGATGATTTAATTTTTTTTCTGTTACAATTCTTTTTGTTATCTTTTTCCAATACAAGAATGATAACAATTAAAATACTACAATTTTTATTAAGGCAATTCATTTAATTGGAATTGAAATTGAAAAATAATATTTCAACAATTATTTTTTGAACCCCCTATTGAAAATCAAGTGTAAAAATTATTTTAAAAAGAATATTTTGAGTAAAGTCGGGACAAAAAAAGGCATTTTTTATATAAATCTTGCAATTTTAAATCCCGCGCATGAAAAAAAATAAAATGACAACACTACTGTCAATATTTCAACAAATTAAATTTAAATTGAATTATTTCAACCAGAAATTTCTTGTTGAAATTGAAATTTTCTGTTGAAAGAATTTTTGACAGTTCTCACGTATACGCCTACATAACTGTTTCTGTCAAAAATTTCAATTCCAATTTTTCAATTTCAATTCCAATTAAATGAATTGCCTAATTGTTTTATTTTTTCATTTAATTATTTCTTAATTTTTAACGTAAATAACTTTAATTTGAATTTTTACGAATAAAAACTTGAATCTTTCTCTTTTTCCATTAAACTTTAACTTTTATATTTTATTTAAAAAATGCAAAATTAATTGATTCTACGAAAATAAATAAAATTGTTGATTGATATTTTGTTGTCACTTATTTAAAAATAAAAAAAATACGAAAAAAATAAATTGATCATTCAATTAAAACTTAAATTAAAGACACGACCAAATAGCTTCGCGTCTGCTTGATTACTAAAATGATCGAGTTCATTTTAGATTATTTTGTACTTGGCTGCTAATATTTTTTTTTTTTTTGTTTTAATTGTGTAGTGTATGATCGTGCAGCGAACAGGTAAACATACACAAAAACGAACATGTATGGAATAAGATATGAAGAAAAAATTAAAAACTGATCTGCAGGTAAATAAAAAGGTGATGTTCATTAATAATATTATGAAAAAAGCTAGAAAATTTTTAGCGCAATTCGTTAAAAAAAATCCAACACAGCAGACTTAGCAAATTGACAGGTCAGACTTAGCAAATTGACAGTTCAGACTTAGCTAATTGACAAGTCATTCTTAGCAAATTGACAGGTCATTCTTAGGAAATTGACAGGTCTTCCTTAGCAAATTGACAGGTCAGTTTTAGCAATTTGACAGTTCAGGCTTAGCAATTTGGCAGCTCAGACTTAGCAAATTGACAGGTCAGACTTAGCAAATTGACAGTTCAGACTTAGCCAATTGACAGCTCAGTCTTAAAAATTTGACAGGTCAGACTTAGCTAATTGACAGCTCAGTCATAGCAAATCGACAGGTCAGATTTAGCAAATTGAAAGCTCAGTCATAGCAAATTGACAGGTCGTCCTTAGCAATTTGACAGGTTAGACTTAGCTAATTGACAAGTCATTCTTAGCAAATTGACAGGTCATTCTTAGGAAATTGACAGGTCTTCCTTAGCAAATTGACAGGTCAGTTTTAGCAATTTGACAGTTCAGGCTTAGCAATTTGGCAGCTCAGACTTAGCAAATTGACAGGTCAGACTTAGCAAATTGACAGTTCAGACTTAGCCAATTGACAGCTCAGTCTTAAAAATTTGACAGGTCAGACTTAGCTAATTGACAGCTCAGTCATAGCAAATCGACAGGTCAGATTTAGCAAATTGAAAGCTCAGTCATAGCAAATTGACAGGTCGTCCTTAGCAATTTGACAGGTTAGACTTAGCTAATTGACAAGTCATTCTTAGCAAATTGACAGGTCTTCCTTAGCAAATTAACAGGTCAGACTTAGCAAATTGACAGTTCAGACTTAGCCAATTGACAGCTCAGTCTTAAAAATTTGACAGGTCAGACTTAGCTAATTGACAGCTCAGTCATAGCAAATCGACAGGTCAGATTTAGCAAATTGAAAGCTCAGTCATAGCAAATTGACAGGTCGTCCTTAGCAATTTGACAGGTTAGACTTAGCTAATTGACAAGTCATTCTTAGCAAATTGACAGGTCTTCCTTAGCAAATTAACAGGTCAGACTTAGCAAATTGACAGTTCAGACTTAGCCAATTGACAGCTCAGTCTTAAAAATTTGACAGGTCAGACTTAGCTAATTGACAGCTCAGTCATAGCAAATCGACAGGTCAGATTTAGCAAATTGAAAGCTCAGTCATAGCAAATTGACAGGTCGTCCTTAGCAATTTGACAGGTTAGACTTAGCTAATTGACAAGTCATTCTTAGCAAATTGACAGGTCATTCTTAGGAAATTGACAGGTCTTCCTTAGCAAATTGACAGGTCAGTTTTAGCAATTTGACAGTTCAGGCTTAGCAATTTGGCAGCTCAGACTTAGCAAATTGACAGGTCAGACTTAGCAAATTGACAGTTCAGACTTAGCTAATTGACAAGTCATTCTTAGCAAATTGACAGGTCATTCTTAGGAAATTGACAGGTCTTCCTTAGCAAATTGACAGGTCAGTTTTAGCAATTTGACAGTTCAGGCTTAGCAATTTGGCAGCTCAGACTTAGCAAATTGACAGGTCAGACTTAGCAAATTGACAGTTCAGACTTAGCTAATTGACAAGTCATTCTTAGCAAATTGACAGGTCATTCTTAGGAAATTGACAGGTCTTCCTTAGCAAATTGACAGGTCAGTTTTAGCAATTTGACAGTTCAGGCTTAGCAATTTGGCAGCTCAGACTTAGCAAATTGACAGGTCAGACTTAGCAAATTGACAGTTCAGACTTAGCTAATTGACAAGTCATTCTTAGCAAATTGACAGGTCATTCTTAGGAAATTGACAGGTCTTCCTTAGCAAATTGACAGGTCAGTTTTAGCAATTTGACAGTTCAGGCTTAGCAATTTGGCAGCTCAGACTTAGCAAATTGACAGGTCAGACTTAGCAAATTGACAGTTCAGACTTAGCTAATTGACAAGTCATTCTTAGCAAATTGACAGGTCATTCTTAGGAAATTGACAGGTCTTCCTTAGCAAATTGACAGGTCAGTTTTAGCAATTTGACAGTTCAGGCTTAGCAATTTGGCAGCTCAGACTTAGTACTTGTATTTGAACTAGGAGTTGTTTTTTCAGCTTCAGCTGACAAAGTTGAAATTGCAGATCCGTTAGTTGAATTACTTGGGACTTGTGAAGGATGTGAAGCAGGAGATACTCCTAAATCAGTCAATTGTTTACGAAGAATATCGATTTCCTGACGTGCCTGTTTCAATTCAAGCTCTGTATTCATCAGTCGTGATTTTAATTCTGATGAGGCACCTAAAAATTGAGATTAAATTTCAAATTGAAATCAAATCACGTTGCAAATCAGGGAAATGTTACCTAAAATTTTTGCATTATCAGCTACAACTTCTACCAGTCTTTCAATAGGATTCTCGGGTCGTTCATCATAACACAGTACAAAAGCTTTCGTTAATGCATCCATCACACCCTTACGATCCAAATATTTACGGAAATCCTCCTTAGCTCCATCGATTGGCTGTGAAAAAATCCAAAAATAAAAACATCAAATTAAAAATTCATGAAATTCCATGAAATTGATCGATAAAATTCTACTTAATGAAATCCCTCATGGATGAATTGCATTTATTGGATATGAGAGGAAAAAAAACATCTATCTCACCTTAAATGACATCTTACTAATTTTTTATATAATTTTTTTGACTTTCAAAGACTCTTTTGGTTAACAGTACAAACTTCTATGCAAAATGTTTACAAATATCTAAATTTAAGAACACAATTTTAACTTTTTTTTATAGTTTTAAATGGACAAAAGACAAGCAAAAATTTATATTTTTTTTATCAGATTACTTTTCACGTTCTAGAAAAAGTGACAGCACAGGGGGCGCTCGCATCGAAATTAAATGTCGCTCATTACAAAAATTTGAATTAAAATGTCGTTAACCCTTCTTTACAATCAGGAGCCCATTTCCTGGATTTCAAATACGAAAATTAAAAAAAAAAACATTTTTTCATATTAGTGCGAGTGTTCTCTTTATTTATTATTATAATTACATTCATTCATTTTCACCATAAATTAATCTTATTTTTAAGGTAAAATATATTAAAATTTCTCTCTAACTAAATTTAATTTGGTGCGTTTGTGAGATGCAAAATAAGAAATAAAATATGTTTTTTTTAATAAATAAATTGCTTTTCTTAATGATATTTTTTTCAATAATAAAACAAAAATTTGTGCAGACAAAATAATTTAAAAAAAACAAAAAATAAATAAAATTCAAGTATAAAAAGCAGTAAAAATTGTTATAAAATGGTAGACATAGAGGTTAATTACATTAAAGTTTTTTTTGTTTTTTTTTCATATCACGTAAAATGTAAACGAAGACATTTGAAAATTGTAATTGTAAAATAAAATTTTACGAATCGGTCTCCTTTTGTTTCAGTCCACCCGAACAACACTCGTTCAGTTGTTGCTGCCACTGTGGTTTATTACTCAAATTATGTAGCCCAGTTTCGCTTCGAGGTATTTCCTTTTTGCGGGCCTGTGAGACAAGTTCTGCTGCAATTTCGTAAAATAAACGCTCAACATTGTCGGCTTGTTTGGCCGAAGTTTCGAGGAAATACATGCCATGTTGTTTTGCAAATTCCTCACCAATTTCAGTGGGAATTTCACGATCGTCACGATCTGTTTTATTTCCTGTATTGAAAGTTAATTTAAATGAAATGATATTAAAATTATTTTAAGATTATTTTGAACTTACCAACTAAGATTTTTAGCACATTTGCATTGGCATACTCGGAAATTTCTCTCAGCCAGTCAGGAAGACAGTCAAATGTTGGTTGGCAACTAAATTTTTTAATTATGTTATAAGAAATTTTAATTGTGAAATTTAAACTCACCTTATATCATATACGAGAATTAAAGCATGTGCTGATCTGTAGTAACTTTGTGTTATTGAACGAAATCTCTCTTGTCCAGCTGTATCCCATAGTTGTAATTTAATCCTTTCACCATCGACCTCAACGGTTTTTATCATGAAATCAACTCCAATTGTAGCTCCTTGACCTTGTGGAAACACTCCTTGTGTAAATCGACGAACTAAACATGTTTTTCCTACACCAGCATTTCCAACTAAGACAACTTTGAACAAAAATTTATAGTCTTCCATAGTGCTTTTTGTCTTTTTATTTTAAAGGTAAAATTGTAAATTTTCTCGTAAAATTGTATAAAATTTATGAATTTGGCTTATTTTTATTTAAATTTTTAATGTAAAGTTGATCCTTTTTAACGGTTAAAAAGTCAAATTTTCCTTGTCTCCATTGATATCAGTTGTCGCTCATATTTGTGTATTTTGACAGTCCCTCAATTTAAAATTTGTAAACGACATTTTTTTGTTTGTTGTTTAAACTGTTAAACGCGCCTACAATTTTTAATTATTTGATTTTCTGTAAAGGAATTTAATTTAAAAAGATTAATATTAAAAATATTTGAAACAAGATGGAAAACAATGAAAATACAAGTAGTCCCTTAAATACAAAATCTGCAGTTAAAGAACAACTAAAAAAATTTTATTTCACGGAAAAAGATCGTTTAGACAGTTTCAAACATTGGCCTTTTGATGATAAATCACCTTGTAACATTGCAAAAGTAGGATAAATTGTCATCTAATTTAAAATTTAATTTATCAATTTTTTTTCTCTGCTAAGATGGCTGAAGCTGGTTTCTTTTGGTGTGGAAATGAACGTGAAATTGACAGTGCAGCCTGTTTTCTGTGCAACAAACATTTAGACGGATGGGAGGAAGAAGATGATCCTTGGCTAGAACATTCAAAGCATGCACCACAATGTTTATTTGCAAAAACGGGCAAACCAGAAGGAGAATTGACGGTAAAATTAATTAAATTAAAATAAAATTAATTACAGAGTTCAATTCCAATGCATTTCATTGTAGGTTGAAGAAATTTTAAATATTTTTGAAACAATGCTGAAAAATTTCGTGGAACGTAAATTTACAGGAGAGAAAATGCTAGTCAAAAAAATGGTTGAACAAAAACGCAAAGAGTTAACTAAATCAATGTTTCGATAATAATTTAATTTCAATTTAAATTCAACCTGCTCAATTTTATTTTAGTTTTTATTATCGAAATATTCACTCATCCAAAACTAATATAATTTGCTACAAGTTTCGAAACAAACATTGTAACGTTTTCATATCTGGTGTTTGTTTAATTTCAAATAAAAAATTATTGTACTCGATGATAACAACAATAAAATTATAACAAAAATAATAAAAAAAAACACATATATTGAAAACGAATTGAAAGCAACAGATAATCAATCACTCATGCACACGTCTATTGTTTTTTATATACATCTAAATTCTCTATGCCAAAATGTATATTTATTATTTTCACTTTTATACACTTATTTAATATTTGTATATTGGAAAAGTGCTAAACATTCGCGTGATCTGATTTTAATTAGTGATAATTGAGTTAATTTAGAGGTGTATTGTACTAAAGTCTGTATTTGTATTGCCCTGAGGGAAATTTGCATGTAAAATTTACTATTGACGAAATTACTATTATTATGACACTTGTTCCAGTGAAAAAGATGTCACAATGTTTGTATATCGTGGTAAATGACTCTGACATGCATTGCGTTACATGTTGGATGCATGAAATGCAAATTGAAATGCAAATCATTTGAGTTTAAACATGGAACCGAGTAACATCAGCTCACCGATGAAGAAATTATCCATCTCGGATAATGTCAAATAATGTCACATCGTGCTACGTTTGACCCTTTAATTCAAAAAGCGAACATGATCTTAATAGAGGCCATGCTCAAACACGTGAATATTTTGCGGAATATTAACTATAGAAAATTTAAAATTTTTAAACGAATGGCAACGGCAGATGAAATATTTTCACAAAGGTGAACAATGTGAATTTAAAAAATCAAGCCTGAGATCATTTAATTTTCTTCATATCATCAAAAATTTCGACATAATACCCCATTAGCAGGGATAAAAAAAAACAATTTACCATGTTTGACGTTTTTTACTTTCACCGAGGCATTTAAAGTGTTTAAAGTTTTCTGTTCCGTAAATTTATTCTTTATGTAGAAAAAACGAGATTTTACAACATTTTTCTAATCTTTTTAATTTTGTATTCGTTATTCAATGATGATACAAGTTTATTCTCAATTTCAGGAGGTAAAGGAACAAATATTTGATTCAAGTAAAACTTCCCCTTTTTTAAACACTTCATTTTCACAGTGCAAAATACTATTAACTAGTTGATTGAATACACACCTTCATGATATTGAATTAGAAAAAAAATTCCATCATGTTCAGTCTCCTTGTACATAAAAAAGGAGTGAAATACTTTCAACAAGTTCCTTTCAAAAATACAAATAAAGGATGACATAATTAAATGAGTCATCCAAAGGAATCAGAACCGAAAAAAATAACATCACCTTATGTCTCATATTTAGCATTTAACAAAACTGGTTCTGTAGAAGGTCATTGATATAAAATTACAAAATTCACATTGGCGAAAATTCAAAACGGCTACTAATTAACAATTTTTAATACAAAAAATAGACTAGATTTACCAAAGAAGGGCATCCAACCAAAAAATAATTATGAATTTAATCAGTTTTCGTCCAGTTCATTAAAATTTTACTTTTATTTTATTTTAAAAGAGATTTTCTGATTAGGACTCTGAGGAATTCCAAAGTGGTCAAAAAAAAGTATCACCTGAGTAAATGAAGAAAATGACTCACCTGACTTCACAATAAATTTTTATGACTTTTATTTGATTTATTGTTATTATCTAAATGTTTGCTCTGAATTTGTAAATTTTTAATGAAATTGTGTCTACACTTTAAAAATTTTTGATGTAATTTTATATTCGAATAATTTTTATCAATAAAAATGCTTTTGATATTATTTTCTTATTTTGATTAATGATTTTACATTAAATATTAAATTCATTATTTTCTTTGATAATTTTTTTGAATTTTTGAATTTTACATTTAAATAAATTTCTATAAAATTATGTTTTAAATTTAAGACTTGAGTCTTGTGTGGTTGAAAATTTAATTTCTTTTGTTTTGGTTTCGTGATATTTGGCATCAGCTGTCAAATGTTGTTTTGACGTTTCTCTTTCTCACTCAATTTTATTATTTATTTTGTTGACTACGATAATTCGTCTCTGAAAATAAAAATAATAATTTAAATTTTCACTTCTCACTTTAAAATAATAAAATTTTTTATGAATTTAACTTTTTCTATTACTAAACGGAACTTTTAAGAACGGGATTCGAATGAAAAAAAGTGGAAATTGATTGTACGTGACTTTACTTTGTATTCCATATTAATTAGGCGAGAGAAGAAAAAAAAATGTCTCTCAACCATGGATTTAACATAAAATCCGAAAAATCTGAGTCTCGAGCCTTTGTAATTTTTGAGAATGCGACAGGTCGCTTAATTGACATTTATTGGGTTAATTTTACGAGCCAGCTAGTGCTTTACAAATCATTGAAGCCCATGGTAAGTTCATTTTATCCTCTAAATTGGATTACAGTTAAAATGTAATATAAATTGAATTATGTACTGTTTTTGTATAGGAACGTTTGATGATGAACACATTTCAGACACATCCCTGGATATTTATGGATAAATTTACGGGCGAACGAATGGTCGTTGAAAATGAGGAAGTGTATTGGCCAAAACCGTGGTATTTAAAAATAGATCCCAGACAACGGATGATTAGGAGAACTTTAGTAAAAATTCAATTTCCACTTAGAACGTTGAAGAAAAATGCAATGTGGACTGTTGTTAGGAGTTTGAAGACGGGGAAAGCGATTCAAGATTTAGTGATACCTCTTAGTTTAAAAAACGAATTAGAAACATTATTTAAACGACATAAACGTTACTGCCAATATAGGAATTCAACAAATAACGAGAGTAATGAAAATAATAATGAGGAAAGTACTACCGAAGAAAGTACGGCTGACGAGGATATCGAGCGACGAGTATGAGTTCATTTGGGTTTTTTTTGGAATTGTTCAATTATTGAAATTGTGAATGATTCAACGTATCTTTTGTAATGTTTTTTTTACATAAAATTTAAGTCATTTATCATTTATAAAGAATTTGAATTATTTTTAAGAGAATAAAATAAATTAAATGTAAAGAGATTGAAATTTCTCGTACTTTTTCTCTTGATAGGAAAGGCCAAATATTTGAATCTGCCACCGTATAGCTCTACAGACCATCCATACACAGGCACAAGTCAGTTTCAAGCCTTGAAAGGCCAATATTTTCTGAGTCAGAAGCGAATCATTGTTACTTTAAGAAATCTGAATTCAAATAAAAATTTTCTCCATAGTGACTCTAAACATTTATTGTTAAACATCGATTTGACATTGATATTTTTTTGTGTGTGTAAAAATTTCTTAATCTTAAACACCTTTCATTTGTTGCAAAACACCCTGTAATTCCGACACATCAATTGGTCCCTTTGAAGTTTTTTCCTTGTCAGATTCCTTTTCAACTGCTCCCACTTTTCCACACGTTTTCTTATGAATGAACCAATGCAACCGTTGACACTCACGATCACAATATTGCACTGTCTTGCATTTGGAACATTTTTTCGTGGGATTTTCTTCATTGCACGCATCACAATACACAGTTTGATCCGCAAAGACATTGTGTCCCATTATGCTCTGTTTGAGAATGTCAAATGCCGCAAGAGTGTTTTGTGGTGAAACAAGTTGAGCTACAATCTGCTTGAAAACTGTGCACTCCCTCCAGGGAAATTCACGTACCAAGTCACGAATTGTAATTTCAAGGTAATCTTTTTGGTTGTCTTTTGCTGGTTTTAGCACTTTTTTAGTGAAAAGTTCAATGAAATCTGATTTTTTTTCTTTATCTTCTTGATTTTCTGAATCTTTTCTTTGCTGTGCATGTTCCTTGGCACGTTGCAATTCCCCAATGATCCATGAAAGGTAATGAAATTTAAATGCATGAACTTCATTTACCTCGTCACGACGTTTCATTTGCTTTTCCGCAAGTAATTGCAGTACTTTTTTAATTTTAGGTAGATTTTCACAAAATAACGGATATTTTTGTACATTTAACGCTATTTTGACGGGATGCAAATTCGTGATCATCACCAATTTATGGAAATTATCAGCCAAAATTAAAGGTAAATATGGTTCGGTTTGCTGATCGTGACACTTAGTGTAATAATCAATTTCAGATTTGGGTATGAAATTATTGATTGTCTGCACGACAGTTTTATTACCCACAAAAGCAGCCATTTGTGCAGGAGTGCGTTGAACTGAATTGACAGCAACTGGATTTGCACCAGCTAATAAAAGTAAAAGACATACGTCAGGATTTGCAGAGAGTGCACCAAAATGTAAGGTTGAATAGTCATATTGATGTCTCGTTGAATTGACATTGGCTCCACGATCCAAAATAAGTTCAACAGCTAACTTGTCACCTTTGAATGCAGCATGTTGCAGAGGGGTCATGCCTGTGTCATCGTAATAATCGATAGAGGTTTTAAGTTCAACCAGATTTTGTTTCAATCTGGTCAAGTCTTTTTTAGCAATGGCATCTAGAATGTCTTTTTGTAAGTCAGTTAGATGAGAATTAAGGTTTTTGACTTCCTTCGTCTCTGTATCCGTTGAATCTTTTGCTTGGACAGCATCCACCACCTCAGGCATTGTATTAGTTCTTTTTTCACCTGTAAAATGAATATGCAATTAAAATTCTTATTGGAAACATGTGCAATTTCATATTAGAAATTTTAATTTAAAATTATATCACTGCATTTTTCATGTATTACAGTTTTCACAGAGCAAGAATGACTTTCAATTCACCTTTTAATTGATATTTGCTCAATTTATTACCTTCGTTAATATAAAAATCGATTTATTTATTTAAGATGATTCCAGAGAACTTTTTTTCAGTAGTCAGAATTTTGTATTTTGACATTTATCCTTGAGCAGTGCCGGTGGATGTTTTTTCGGGCCAACGAGGCTCGGAGTCCACATCATAGAATATTTCAAGCCATTGACCGAAGCATGCAAATAAGTTCTGAAATTGGCCTAAATGGCATGGTAAAAGTTTTAAAAAAATTAAATTAATCTGCTTCCCTGGTTGCTCATCAATTGCATTACCGACACTGAACAGGGTTGTCAAAACACTTTTTGACATTTAATTATTTTGACATATCACGAAAATACAACCAAAACGTGGTAAGATAAACGCGGTATAATTTATTTCCTAAAATAAATTGAATATTAAACTACAAATAAAATTGAATTTCAAGTCAAAATAACAAAAACTTAATTGAAAATTAAATTATTTTCATCAAACAGATAAAGGTGAGTCAAAACTAAATTAAACCATATTGTGAAATCATTTCAATTTCTTACCTCCCGCAGAAGCATCATGACTGAAACCGATACAGTTGCAACTGCTGAGCAGACAAATGGAAAATCTGATTCCAAACCCTCTGAACTCGAATCCAGTATCATTCGTCAACTCGAATATTATTTCGGGGACTCAAATTTATATCGTGACAAATTCTTGCAAGAACAAATCTCGAAAGATGAGGGATGGGTTCCAGTCAAGACATTACTCACCTTCAAACGGTTACAAGCATTATCTGAAGACGAGAAGGTAATTGTAGCTGCTATTGAGAAATCAGATGAGGGTTTAATCGAAGTGAGTGAAGATAAGACAAAATTACGACGACATCCAGAACGTCCGTTACCAGAACAAAATGAGGAGACACGTAAAGAAATCATGTCACGTACAGTTTATGTTAAGGGATTCCCACTTGATTCCGATATGAATAGTTTGATTGAGTTTTTCAAAGATTTTGATAAGGTCGTGAATATTGTTATGCGAAAATATCACGATAAAACCAGTAAGGAGTACAAATTCAAAGGAAGTGTTTTCGCTACATTTGCAACCAAAGATCAAGCAGATGCATTTTTGAAATTGGAAAAGGTTGAGTTGAAAGAAGTTGCTTTGATTAGAAAATGGCAAGAAGTTTATAATGAAGAGAAGCGAGAGGAACGAAATGCACATAAGAAGAAAAAGGAAGCAGCTAAGGAAGAAGAAGAAAAAGACAAAATCGATCTACCAAAAGGTGCAATTATCGGTTTTGATGGCTTTGATCCTGAAGCAACACGTGAAATTATTCGTGATGCATTGGCTGATGTAATTGGAACAAACACAATTGCATTCATTGAATTTGAAAAGGGACAAACTTCAGGATTTGTACGATTCAATGAGGAAGGATGTGCCAAAGGTATTGTCGAAAAAATGGATGATGGCAAGATCAAAATCAATGATAAAGAAATTAAAGTCAGAGTTTTGGAGGGTGAAGAGGAAGAAGAATATTTGAAAGAGCAAATTAACAACATTCGAGAAAGACGTCAAGCCTTCAATAACCGTCATAAGGGCAGAAAAGGACGATTCGGTGATAAAAATAAGGATAAGGGCAAGAAACGTAAGGCCGACGATGCCCTTGAAAATGATGGCGAACAACAAGTTAAGAAATAGGATTTCATGTGAAGCAGCCCCGTTAAAAATGAAGTGTTACTATAACTCTACACATTAATTTAAGAATCTAAGAAAATTTATTTTACTACAATGAATGAATGAATGAATTTTAAGAAGATTATTCTTTTTTTATGAATAAAAACTGTATTTAAATCATCCTTAAAGTAACTTTAATTTTAATCGCCTTTTTTACTCTCAATTTTTCGTTTTGCATCACAATTGTTTATAATTGCAAGGCCAATAATAATCAGGAAAATTCCAAACCAATAAGCACTCGAATTTCTTTCCCCGAAAATGATCCATCCGAACATTGCCGAAAGCAGATAATTGGCTCCCGATGATATGACCGTTGCCGTTGTTGTGTTACTCTGCTGCAATGCTTTCACAAAAAATGTCCAGACTAGTCCATTAAAAAGTAGCATTAAGGCAATGTTGACAGAAATTATTGTATACATTAAATACTCATTTTGTACGGTAACAATTGAAGACAATTTGCCGAAACAGCTTCCGAGACTGGCACAAAGTCCTGACAAGATTGCGTTTTTATTTAATTTCATTTTACATTAAATAAAATTAATTTTTTAAAAACTAATATCTGATATCTATTTGTTTTGTTATCGGCTTCAATGTAATTGACATAAATATTCATTTTTAACAGTGTTGCACTTAAATTTGAAATGCAACGTCGTTGCAAACCTGTTACATGTAAAAATTTTAATTTTATGATTACATTTCAATTTGTATTCATTTTATTTGCATTCAAAAAGGAAAATAAAAATCTTTTGACCAGATTTAACAAACCTTAACATAACCAATCAAAAACAGATCATTGTCAAGTGGAGCACAATTGTTAGAAATTCGTTTTTTATTTGTTTGATGAAAAGCACGTTCAAGTGGTTGTTTCAGTGGTTTTCAACAAAACAATTGTAAGGTGAATTCAATGAAATGAAAGAATTCAAAAGAACAAGTGCATTTTAAGTTATTGTTAATGTTACAAATAAATATGTGATGCCAATTCAACCTATTTAGTAGAAAATGAAAAATATATCTTAATTTAATTTGAATTAACATGGACATTTAATATTAAAAATGCGGTTATGGGGACAATTTGATAGTCTGGACCAAATTTTATATTTTATTACGGATATTTCCCAAATTCGCAGAATTTTAAAAATCATAAAACTTAAAAAAAAACCACGGAAAATTGAGGAATTTTCAAAAATTGTGGGAACTTATGAAATCTTCAGATGCTGCCGAAAACCGTTAATATTTGAAAATGTCCATATTTGTGAAAAATGATCAAGCAAGTATGTTGTATTCCGGTAAATCGCTAAGCTTTGTGTGATGAATCACGGGCGTTTTCAACTTAGAGCGAATAAGTTTTGAAAGTTTGAAAAAATAACCGTTAAAAATTATCTCTTTGTGAAAAGTCCAGATAATTCACAACCGTTTTAACTTGACCTTGAAGTTTTAGATAGCATTTTTTCACTTCTCACAATCTTGCAAAAAATCATCTAGAAAAACCCATCTCTCATCCAAAATCAACATAGTTATGGTTAACCATACCACGTTCCAAGCTTCATTTTTTTCAATTATTTATTCACTCAAATTATCCGCTTAGTCAAACCACTACATACGGTTTTCATTCAAAGTAACATCAAATAACAATCAAATTCATTCACATTTTTCCTATTCATAACCAAATACAAGGTATATTTTTACATATTTTTGTCTTCATTTTCATCGGTTCTGCATACACACACATATTTTGTACAACTTTTTGTTTTCATAGTGCAATCGCATAGACACAGAACGTACAAAAGAGTGAAAGAAGAAAAAACTGTTATAAAACTTCTTTTCTACAAACTTCTACAGTTTTGAAAAATACACATTTTCATCATTTCTTGTTGTGATATCGATTGTGACGGTTGTGAATTTTCAATTTAACTTACATTTATTATAAAAAAAAAATTAAAATTAAATTCTCGCGTATGAAAAATCAAGTTTTAAAAATATAGTGCAAAATTATATCGGTGCTAAAACGGTACAACGTGCTATTCCTGTATTTAACAATTTTTTGTGCTATTGATTTGTTCTAGTTCCCATTTTTCAAAACATGTCTGGACAACTTCAGAAAATATAATTCAGTGTTAGTAGTGTTAAGATAAAGATAATAATAAAAAAATTACAAGGAAAAAAAAAAACAGCGTTAAAAGAATAATTTAAAAAAAAAATGCAATTCGATGCGTTTTACTAAAGTGAATTGATAATAATATTTATGATAATGATATGAAAAAAAATATAAGAAAAGCAGAAAAAAATGGAATATCAATTATAAAATATTATTATTATTAATTTAATTCGAGTACAGTTGCTTAAAGAAATGTAGTGATGAAATTCTGATTGATTTATTGGTGTAATTCAAAGAATTGTTTTAAATGAGCAAGTCAATTAAGTAATTATTGCTCATAAGCTCGAACAAAAGATTTAAATGATTGATTAAGAGAGGGATTTCAAGAATTTTATTAATTTAATTATCTTACGCTTAAATTTAATTGATGGATAATCAAATTTTAATTTTTTAACCCACTGAGCACTATCATCAGAATAATTTTGGGTCTAAATTGCCTCGTAGCCTCATGGGCTTCAATGAAATTCTGTCTTTTACTTAGAAAAATCTTCAAAAAATTTTATACACAAATTTTAAAAAGAGAATTTAATTAAAAAATTAAAAAATTTTTTTTCTGAATGGGCATAATTTGACCTTTTCCACACAAGGGTTAAAAAGGTCTGTCATTTTTTTCTCCAAAAATTGAGATATGATAAAATTTTCAAAGTTTTTCGTCAAAATTTGATTTTAATGTAAAAATGTGTGCCGCTATAAAGTGGCAATTAAGCCTCGTAACTCGATTCAAATCAAATTTAGACATAAAAATGACATTTAATGAAAATTTCAGATAATTCGATCTAAGAAATTAGATTTTAAATTCAAGGAAATGCATTTTTAGTACAATTTTAACCCAATTCAACCGCAAATAAAGCACGTTGATTTGAAATCTTAATTCTGAGCTTTCTTTCCATAAATTTCCAAAAAAATACTTCGATTTTTCGCCATTTAAGACGTTTAAATGCAATTTTCATCAGTTTAAAGTTATTTTTCTAATTACTGCTAAAAAATGTTTGCACATTGACACAATTTCCATAGTCTTAAAATCAAAAGTTAGAAACACCTTCGTTTTTATCTGTAACTCTCTTCATTTTTTGTATACGTTTCTATACATCAAATTTTTTTGATAATATTTTTTTTCAGAATTGTGTCACGACTTTTGATGTCAAATCTGTAACAAAACACAAAAGAAAAATATCATTAACATTGAAAAGATAACAATAAAAAAAAAACAATTTAGGAAAAAAATTTCACTCTTAACCACTTTTATGATACATTCATAGAATTCATATTGTTCAAAACATTTATTTTTGTATTTTACACATTTTGACTCTGTTTTAATATGAAATCATCAAATAAAATCCAGAATTAAAAGAAAAATAAAAATATAAAAATGTTAAAGCAAATAAAAATCGTTATGCGTAACATTTGTGTTTACTTTCTTTAGTTTTGTTTGTTTTTTTTGCTTTATTTTACTTTAATTTTATCTTCAAATTATAAATGTTAGATATCAAATCAAATTAAAATTAATATTAAAAGACGTTTTTCATTTTTTTTTTACATTGTAATCATCGTCATTTTAATTGAAATCATTTGAAATGGAATTGTGTTATGAAATAATCTAGATTTTTGTGTGTTAATGTCTTTTTATTTCAAATTAAATTTTCACATTAAATTACATTGAAAAAAATTAAATTAATAAAAATTAAATTTCTTTTAGATTTAAAAGACAAACAATAAAAAAAATACTCAAACTCAAATAAAATATTGATACAAAGAAAAAAAAACTACAAGATAAGACAAAAAAATGTCATACAAAAAATTGAACATTATCGTTTGCAACTTTTGCCTTAGAAAATTATTCATCATTTTAACAACGGTAAGTAAATTTAATTTAATTTAATTTGATTTAATTTAATTTTGTTTCTTGTCAATGAACATTCAACAAAAGTGCATCAAATGAGATGAAATTTTATGATAAAAGAAAAGTAAATTTCGTCATTTGATTGATTCAATTACTAGTATTTTTTTTTCTTTTTTTACGATGATATGCAATATAAATGATATAACTTGCAATTTGCAAAATAATTGTAATCAAGACTAATATTGTAACTGTAAGGCGACACAGTAAACTACAATTGCATATGTTCAAGTATTTTATTGATATGAAACTTGTTTTGAAATGAAATGAAGAATTCTTAAAGGAAATTGAGATAATTGAGATTTGAGCATATGAAAATGCGAATGGTAAGGCACTGGAATACTTTAAGAGTTGGATGTGAGATAATTCGCGATTTTTAAAAAAAATTTTTTGACATTTTCGCGGTGTTGCATGATTCTACAATATCCGGCTGATTCAAAAAATGACTCTCTTTGAAGTTATCTTCAAATTAAAATGGCGAAACGAGAAATTGTCATTGTATAGCTCTACAGACCATCCATACAAGATGGCGCCAAATCTTGAAAGGCCCAGAAAGATAAAACTAAATATTGAATTATTAGGTTCTTGTCCGTTAACAATCTAAATATTGTCCATGCTTGGTCATACAGACTGATAAGCCCTCAAATGGTTAACCACTCTAGAAAACTCCATTCAATCAATTTAATGTCTCTTCTTGCCAAGGGCTTATGATGATGATTATTATAAGCGGGTATACCCACCTCAGCCACTTAGTGTTGAGCTTTTTGTGAGCTTTCTTGCGACTTACCCAAGATTATATTCATTTTTCACAATTGATTATATTCATTTTTCACAATTAAGAAGTCTTAAATTTCACGCAAGCTGAATTCAAATAAGGCCATTGGATTTATTTGTCCGTTCAAACAACCTTCTTCTGTTTTCCAATCTTCTACAATAGCACAGTATGTGTTCCACATTTTCCTCTTCTTCTTCACAAATTCTACACAAGTCTGTACAGCTAAGATGCATGTTCTTTAAGTGTTGGAGCGCTCTTGCATTTCCTGTTAGGAATGCAACCAGTACCATCACTTGAACCACACTCATTCCCAGCAACTCTCTTGTGCGTGTTACTGATAGTATAATAGGTTAGGTATAAGGTTGTGTTCACGTTGTTGATCTTCCCAATGTAAAGTTAATTTGTCAATAAGCCATTTAAATATGACAGATTTAGCCGTTGTTAATGCAATACCTAAGCACTGTTCTTCTCCTGCAAATGTAGATGCTGATCCTTGTCTTGCTAACGTATCAGCGACTTCATTACCATCAATATTACTATGTCCTAGTATCTTTTGAGGACTTATATCAAGATGCGATATAATTTTATAAAGAATTTTCTTTTTTATTCAAAAAAAAACTGAAATAAATTAGTCTTCATTTAAATTCTGTTGATCAATTTTGTATGAGTACCCTAAAAAAGTATCCAAACTCAGTTTCTTATTCTCACAGTGTTTAAGTCTGACATTAATCCATAAATTAAATCATTAACATCAAATTTAATTTAATTAAATCTAATTAATGAGCAGTAATCGATATTTACACTAATAAAAAAAAAATATTTTTTTCCTATTTATGATTTAATGAAGGCGGGAAACGGCATTATTGCATGAATGCTGTAAAACCTGATTGATTTAATTAGAACGTCGAAGTAACAGTGTTTTTGCTACATTTTCTTTTACAATCTGTATCAGTAGTGTGATGCATTTAAACTTCAAAAAAAACAACATATAAACATAAATAATAATCATGGTTATTTCATTTTATATTCTAAATACATTGTCAACTTAGAGCATTATTATTATGATTTATTTTTATTTAAAAGCGCAATACAATAAGAAGAAAAAAATAAATAAATAAAACTAAATCTTATTGTAATATCATTATTATTATGAGTTAAAAGCGTGTTGAATATAAAAAGTTGAAAAAAAAATTTTAAAAAAATTGTAATGAAAGAGCGGAAATATTAGAGCATATCAATCGTCTGATAGTTAACAACTTACATTTTTCTTCTCTTCCATGATTATTATTATGTTTAAAATGTTAAGTGTATAAAGTTGAATTGAATAATAATGAGCACTAGGTCAGTGTGTTTTTTTCTTCTTATGCTTATTACATTCAATAAATTTTTATTTTATTTTTAAAATGTTTAGTCAGGCGTGTACCAAAAAGAAATGACGTAAAATTCTGTATTATGTATGGCTTTGCATAAATTGAAAATAAATCAAGTTCAGGTTCAAGGCATTCAACTTGTTTCAATATGTTATGCAACTTTTTTAAAAGAAAGATTGTCTGCAGTTTAAATTGAAATGTGATTTTAACTGTATTTTGGATCAAAATTCAAGGGTCTAAGAATTTACATTGGGCTAATAGATTGGAATCCAGAGCCTAAAAACGGTCAAAAGCCCAAATTTTCCCAAAATTTTCAATTCAAGGAAAACATCAGCTCACAATTTACTGCTCTGAAAGTCAGCCACTGGCAGTTAATGTGTTAATCATTGGTTTTCCTTTGCATGCTATTTCCTTTTCACCTCCAGAAATTAAAAACCACTGAATATTCCAATAATTTTCCACTTCATAAATAAATAAAACGTAGAAAGTGATCAAGTAAGTACCCTGTGGTCAAATTCTACAATCAAGACCTAATTTAATGAATTCACAATGAAATTTCTATAATTTTTATTTATATTTTTATCACACCTTTACATTTTTTATGGTCAGTGAGAAAAAACTCAATGAAACAAAGAAAAACTCTAAATTATTAAATGCGTTTATGTGAAAATAAAATATTAAAAAAATTAAGTGTAAGGTGAATGTAAATTATTTTTTTTTATTTTAATATTATTCTAATATTATCATGATCTTAATCTCAAGTTTTGGTGTTAACACAAATTTACACAAAACGGTTGAATAGTCACACAGCATTTTCTTATTAAAAATATTAAAAAAAAATTTAAACTAAAATTGTTCTAATTTTATTTCATAAAAAACCATAAAACCCAAAAAAATACAGACAATAATATTTCTCATAATAAACAAAATTAATCAGTTTCCCTTCAAATTCACATGATATTTAAATTTTTCTATGAAATTTAAACTTCAATTCCGGTTAAAATTATTTTTAATGCGTACGATGAACAATTAAATTTTTCATTAAAGTTAAAAGTAAAAAAATTAGAAGCATTTCATTAGAAAATATGTGTGAAAAATTTTTTAAACGCTTCCATTATTTATTTATTTATGATTATGATTAAATTATTTGTATTAGCATTATTATGAACAATTATAAAATAATATGGAAAAAAATTATTTTAAACAGATAATGAGAGTGAGTGTGGATTATTTGGATTAAGAGGTTAATTAAGAAATTTATTCAAATGTTTGTTTTTATATTATTAAATATGATTAAGATATTATGGTCAATTTTTTATAGTTTAAATTAAGAAATTAAAATGAAACTTTCCAACTTTTCATCGCTTCACTTGAAAAACAATGAGAAGTATTTCAAGTCATGGGATCTTTAAATGGAATCATTTTAATAGGATTTGATTATTCATAATATGAGCTTACGTTAGCTTAGTATTATGTTATACGGAGCAATTGCGAAGTCTTAGAAAATGAAAATAGGCGTTTTCATTAAAGAACTAAGTAAAGTTCAAAGATCGACGTTTGTTAACTCCAGCTTTCATCACTTCACCAACAGCAGCTTTGGATGTTTTGCTTGACCATCTACCAACCCATATACTAATTAAAGCAGAAGCGACATTTACTAACTCCAGATATCTGGTAAGTGACAAAAATGAAATGACTGCTCTTTGTGACCCATTTTTAACATCACTTATGAATCTAAGCAAGGTTTACAGGAAAGAAAACTCAGATTTATTGTGCAACAAAATTTGTTGAAGAATTGAAAAAAGAAAACATTTTTGATAAATTTAAGAGGTAGTATGATGAACCAATATTCGAGAAGCAATTCTGCAAAAATCAAGTCGTCCACACACAAATCGTCCAGAAGCAGCTCTACATGAAAACTCATAGCCCCACTCAGCGCAAACAATACAAAGAGCAAGAGTGAACATTCGTAATCGTGAAAAATTGCATCAGTCCACCCCACTACCAACAAACGCTTAACAGAGAGAGGGGAAGAGTTATCAATGCTAGACAAAATTAATCCATCCAAAATTTTTCAGAGACAGATGAAACTGAAGAACCCTGAACACTATTTCAACAGCCTTAAGTGCATATCCGACCAGATCTATCAAACAACAAAAATAGCTTAATAACAATAATTTGACCGCCATCAATGTAATTTTGCCATCAAAACAATACAAATAACTATCATTTTCTTCAATTTCTTATCTTTATCAAAGAAAAACATGAAACATTACATTAAATTATTAACAATAAACACCACTTTCCATTTTTTTTTGTTATTTTTCCACACTGATAATGCATTTATCGCTTTATTAGTTAAAATTATCATTATTCACACAATGAAAGAAAAATACACAAGTCGAATATTGTAATTTGAAAGAAAAAAAATATTACTGTTTATTAACTTTTGGCATTAACTTAAATGCAAATTCTCATACAAAATAAAAAAAAATATTTATATTTTTAAAATTAGCTGTCAGTTAGTTAGTAGGTAACTGTATTAAGGTCACGATGTTAGTTTAAATGTATTTTTTCATTAAACACAATTATTTTTTTCATTATTCTTTATCAGGGCAATAAAAAAAAATAAGTAGAAAAAATTACTGTTGAAATGTGATTGTTACATTACACTTGATTATACACAAATTTAAACGGTTACATTAAAATGTAATTTTTTTTCCTATAAATTTTGATTGAACTGTGAAATTTGAGTGATTTACACTCCTACTCAACGTTTAACGGAACGATTCTAAGAAATTCTGTTAGTCGTTTCCAAAAAAAAACACTTAAATTTTTTTTTCAATTAAATTTATGTAATGAATGCACTTATTTTGTTCATTGTTGAGCAAACAAACTCATTTTTTTTTCAATATTTTTGAGTAAACACGGCAAGCAATCACTGATTTGAGATCATTTTAAGGTAAAAAGAATAAGATGTTTGGTTATGCTTCATGTGCGATGGTATCAAAGTTATATTTAAAATATTAAATGAAATTACATAAATGTAACGTTATTCCATTCATTGATTTTTATTTTATTTTCAAATTTAATGTTATAGCAAAAAAATATTATTTAAAATAAATATTTATTTGTTGGTCGGTTTTTGTGTCTTCCGTTAAAATTCCCAATTTCAATGAAATTTATTTGGTAAAATAAATAAAAAATAAATATTTTCACATAAAATTTACTAAACAATAGCAGGTTATTTTTCTTATTCAATTAAAATGAAAAATAAATAATAAAATTTAAGTGGAAACTGTTTCAATTGAGAAAATTTTCAATCTAATCCAACATCTGCATCGCGAATGAAATGTAGCACAAGCCTTCGATTCAAGAAGAATTGCAATTATTATGATTATACATTCAAAGTAACTGTTTGTAAATGTTATGATTAGTTTAAAATAATTAGATGAGCGTTTTTGAATTACAATGAAGAGTAATATGTTAAATTTTTGTTACAATGAATGCAAATGTTGAAAAAAACAGGTGTCCGGTCATTAATGTATTTTTTTTATTATTAAATTTCAAAAAAAAAGGTCAAAATTTTAATATTCATAAGAGGATTTCATCAAAACCTCATTGATTCGGGGTCCTGAGCACGTACGTAAGAGTCAGAGCCTTAAAATGAATAAAAAACTTTATAAAAACCGTTATAATTTTTAAATAATCGAATTTAAAGAAAAACTTTATTATATGAAATTTCACTTTAATTTAATTTCAGTTCACACACATGATTTTGGCACAAGATTACGATGTTACAAGCATACAATGCTCATTTGCCTCACAAAATCCATTAGCCGGTGATTTCATTTCAGCAAAACTAACAAAACCAGTAGGATTCAAAGGATCACCAATATTTGCAGATGACAGGGTATGAAGAATTTTGAATTTCAATTTCAATTCTACTTATTTTTTTTAATGTCATTTACAATTTTATCATTTTAATAGGGAGTCGACCCGGAACTCGATCCATTTTGTCGAATAAAACCAGATCGCAATGACCCCACAGACCTAAATTACGATTTAAGGATAACGGATTTCAGTCGATGTGGTGTTCTGAAACGAAACGGTTTTGTTCATGTTAGAATTTGGTTTCCTCAATTTCCATCTGTTGTGATGCAATCAGATCAGGAGCTTATTATCATGTGCAAACCACCAGAGCCGACCGTTATTCAAAATAAAGCAGCTGGTTTTGCTGGGAGCTTGTAAGATGATCACATTTAAGTTTATTGAAAATGAAAATTATAATTTTACATTACAGTCCACATGGTGCTCGTGTTTCTGGTGTCGTTGAAGAGACCCCCGGACGATTGGAATATGAAGTGGCCTTATATAAGGAAGCACCACCCCTTGCCCGTGTAAGTGGAATAAATGACAAACCACATCGAACTAATTCAACTACAATTGCACCACATCACTTGAAGAATGATGAAGTTCCCGTGGATCAAGCGGTCCCAATTGGCACAAAATTACAGCTTCGTGCTCGAATCAGTTCAGCAAGCGTTTGGAAGTATGTTAAATTGATGGAAGTCACTGTTTCACCGGATCCTGAAGATCCACATGCTCGCGGGGCCGTTTCATTGGTGCGAGATGGGTGTAGAAACAGAGATTTTGCTTCGATTATTCCACATCAACCAGCACGATACAGGGACAGACCAAACGAGGTTTTCCTAGATTTTGAGGCATTTTTATTGAGTTCCATGAAAGAAAGAAGCACTTTGTGGATTCATTCGCAGGTAAAAATAAATAAAATTACACGAGTAATTTAATGTAATTCAACATGAAAATTTCAGATCAAAGCATGCATGGATGCAAGTGATTGCCAGCCAGACTTCTGTCTGGATTTGTATGAGCCAACAGGTAACAATAAAAGTAAGATCCAAATTTTGAAATTTAATGCACTTATATGACTGTGCACTGTGAAAATTGTACCCTTGAGACGCGTTAAACGTTTATTTTTAACATTTTAAATGAAATTTAATTCAAAATTCCTTTTCATTTCTGTTCTTAATTAAAGGACATGGCCGTAGAAGGAGAACAGCCGATCAAAATGCCACAGATTATACAAGATTCAAGGAAAATATCGCTTATAGTGTAATAATGCCAGGTGAAAATGATTCTGGACCGATGAGTATCAAACAGAGTATGGAGCAATGCAAAAATGTTATTGGCATTTCGGGAGTTTTAGCAGCCTTATTGGCATTATCAACCATCATCGTAAGCCTTTGATTTTAATTTTTTTTAATTTGAAAGAAATTCATTATTTTTTTTTCTTCATTTTTTGTAGACATGTCGATTAGCATCAAAATTATACAAGACGAAGAAACCATTTAATGACCATCATCACATACAACCAACGACAGCTCACATCCATCATTCACATTACAATCAGAGGTCAAGATGTAGCGGCTATGCGGGAAGAGCTATCGTTCAATGATAATTTCAGAAGTAGCACAATTTTTTTATTTTATAGATTTAAATTTAATCTAAAATGAGAAAAAAAAATATTATTAAAATTATTTTAAGCCTTTATTTTATAGTTAAGAGCATTTATGTAGAAACCTCGTTAATTTTTAATCATTTATTTAAAATTAAGCCAGAATTTGAATTTTCTTTTGATGCATTTAAATTTAATTTTAATTAAATTATCAGAAAAAATTTCGATTGAACAGAAATTGGGATGCATTTAAATTCAAAAGAAAAGACGAATTTAAAATTATTTTTTAATAGATTTTAAAATTAAATTAGTCTTTATTATTTATTTATTCATTTTTTTTTATGTAAAATAAAAACAAAATTTAAAATTTAAATTTAATTTAATAATAAAATACATTTATATTAAAATTAAACGAATTTTTTCCTATCATTGACTAAACGGAATCAATTTTAACGTCTATCGATTCATGGGCTTGCTCGATGATTGACAGCATGGTAACTGGAACGTGATATGTCGTTGGAATTTGTGTGATTATTTGTGTTTGTTGTTGTGATTGCATTTCCACCATCTGAATTGAACCTGGACCTGCCGATGAAAATGGAATTGAACACTGATCATGAGCCTGGGTCATGATTTGTGGTAACGCGATTGTGTGTTCAGAAATTTCCTGCATGCTTATTGAATCGGACTGTTGATTGAAATTTGATTGGATTCTGAAATTAAATTGAAATTAATTTAAAGTAATTTTTTTTTAATTTAAAGGAAATTACTTGGGTTGAAGCATTTCAAGTCGAGGAATTGCAACTGATGATTTTACACCACTCGCTTCCAGGGCAGCCAATTCCACGGGATGTGCTTTCTTTTTGTGACTTCTACAATTAGAGCCATTTGCAAATGTTTTGTTGCAAAATGGACAGGCATATGGCTTTAAGCCTGTATGCAGAATTAAATGGTTTTTGAGAGCTTTAGCACGCTTATATTCACTGCCACAATAATTACATTTGTACTTTTTCTCTGTACTGTGAACAACGAGATGCATTTTCAGGGTTCGTTTGGTATTCAATGCAAGTCCACAATGAGGACAAATATATGACGTGGTATTATGAATATCTTCATGCGTTTTAAGTCTCGCTTGATTTTTAAAACGTTTCGGACACTGACTACATGCCCATGGCTTCTCATCTGAATGCGTAATTTGGTGATCTTTCAATGCACCCTTACTCTGAAACGATTTTCCACATGACTCGCATATGAATGGACGAAGTCCAATATGAACTGCCTTAATATGTGCTATGACATTAACTGATTTTGTAAATTTCTTATCACAATATTTACATGGATGGACCATTTTTTCATTTGCCGGTAAATGACTAATGGAATGTTGTTTCAGTTTTTTCTCTGAAATGAATTTACGTTGACATGTATCACATTGGAATTTCAAATCCTTTTCGCTGCCGTGCTTTAAACGGAGATGTTCCTCGAGCGTTTGTCGTCTGCTGTAAGATTTGTTGCAAACTTCACACTCAAATTTACTTGAAATTTTCTCGATTTTCGGTTTTTCTTCAATATTATTGTCGTCAGTTGTTTCAACTAACTCAAAACTGTTAATTTCATCATCTGAATCTGGTGTTTGATCGATAATCCGTTCAATTTCCTCTTCAATGTCCAATGACTTTTCTTCGGATGTGTTGAATTTGTCATGGTGCACTATGATGTAATTGACATTGTGATTATTTTCAGGGGCAACAAACACTTCTGAAGGGGATTGGATATGATTTGAAGGTTTACTATGATTCCTTTGAGACCCTGCAAAAAAAAACATAAATTAATAAAATTAAATTCAAAGTCAAAACGAATATTAACATACTTCTTTTCCTATTATTACTATTATTTTCCAATTCAATTTCATCTGTAGAATTTTCATTTTTTATTAGAACATTTTCCTCATTTTTAGTGTCACTCAAATATTTAACGGAATCCAATCCATACTTTTTCCTAATTTCCGTTAATGTAACGTCATCTGATTTGAAGCCAAAATCTGAGGCATAAAGTTCCTTAAACATTTCATCAACAATTTGAACTTGTTGTCCAAACCCATCTAATTTTGAGAGAAATTCATTGCAATTATCACAAACGGCTAGATGCTGCACAGGAGTAAGATTAAAATATCTTTCAATGATATCAGTTAATTTAGAATCTTGTTTTGTTTCTGCATTCAGTTCATTTGTATTTTCTTGAGTGCCACACAGTCGACACCATTTCCAAAAATAAGTTGGCATCTTTTGATTATTTTTTGCTTAACTGGTACAAGGTTAAATTCGTTACAGCATCGTTGAGGGTGAATTTTTTTGTAGTGAAATGGCACAATTTTTGTTATTATTTAATTTAAATTATAAATCCCTTGTAGAAGTTTCATATTCAAGCTGATTTTGTTTATTTCGATAATGATGAATGAAAATCAAAGATTTTATGAAATGATGATTTATTTGATTTTAAAAATTTATTTTTATTTGAATTCGACTATGCATTATTTGATATCTCAATTGAAATTATTTATTTATTATTTTGAATTTATTTTAAATAATAAAAAAAAGTTTTAATTAAGTTTTGTTCAATTTGAGTATAATTTTACCATTTGTGTTTATGTTATTGTTTTGATTATTTGACAGATGGATAAATTTTGTTTTGCAACGATGTTGCAAGTGTAACCCGCTGAATAATGTTGCATTTGAATTTTACGGTTTATTTGACGTTTTTTTCAAATTCACTGAAAAGTTTGATTGTAGTTTTAAAAGTCTTGAGATTTTTTTGAGAAAATTTCATTTTCTATCCAACGTTTTTTTCGGAAGATGCTATCGAAATTCAAGGTTTCCACGAAAAAAAATACATGAGCAATGTGAGATGAGTTTCAAAAAGTGGCAGGCAAAATTCTTCAAAGATTTAACCCTTAAATAGGTCGTACTGGGTCAGAAAGTCCATTTAACTAGAATATAAAATTTTTAGACAACACGCTCTTTTTTGTACATATCAATTTCTTTCACTCAGCTGTCACAGAATAAAGATCAAGTTCCCTATGAGGCTTATTACAGAAATATGGATAAATAGGTCACAGACAAGACAAAAAAAGTATTTTAACGATGCCTGTTCCGTTTTTTTATGAAACGTAACTGTGTATAAAATATAAGATATACGACTTAAACACGCAACAGTCAACTTGGACTAATTTCTCATTTTCGCTGGGTCTCAGAGACCCAATAGGACAAGGAAAAATTGAAAAAAAAACAAATTTATTTGAGTGTTAAAGAACCTGAAATAAATTTTTAAATAAAATACCATAAAATTAGATTTTTATCGAGAAGAATTAGATTTTTGTAGAACCTAACCTAAAATTAGTATAATTCAACAACCTACATTTTACCTCTAATTACATCGATATTTTACCGGTGGGTGAAAATTGAATCCTTGAGTAGGTATTTTATAAGGCTATTTTTTCAATAAAAATTCTCATCATTTACATAACGTAGGTGGACTTTTTTAAGATTATTAAAAATAAATTTCCTTTTACCTTTTTTATTTACTTTTCACATCATAATTATCCGCCAAACCGTTAAAAATAACAAACAAAAAACTTTATCTTTAAATAACAATTTCCTTTTTAATATTCAAAAGTGTTCTCTCAACACAAAATTCAAATAAAATGATAAAAAAAAACACTTAAATTCATATTTAAAATAATATTTTTAATGTAATTACACTAAAATATTTAATAAAATTATAACACTGCACTCTGAAACATACAAAAATAGTCATAAATAAATAAACATCAACACGATTTTATTTCATTTTATTTTGTAGTCAAATGTTTTTCAACGGACATCGTATACATTTGTATGTGAAAAAGGGAAAAACTATTGGGAAAAAATTTATTCGGTGAAGTGGACAGGATATAATATTATACAATTTTTATTAATAAACATAATGCACTTTTTCAATTTAGTAAAAATATTGCTGTTTTTGCATTAACATCGTATGTCTATAGATACAAGGAAAATTTGTACAGATATATTTTGATTTTAGTTTTTTTTTTTTTAAATACACGGGATGATTATTATCAACAAAATATAATAATAATAATAACGACAAAAACATCATCATCATAATAAATGCATGCACGACATTTTATGCAGTAGCTTACAGAGCAATTCACCTCAATATTAATATTACCTGTATGAATTGTATTTGTGTATAAACACGAGAAAACACGACATATTTTAAATAATTAATGCAAATATAATGTAGTTTATACCTTTTAGAATAGTGTCCTCTCACACACAAACTATAGATATATTTATCCGTTAATAATTAAAGTTATGTACAAAGAGGAGAGAGATACAATTTTTTTTTTGCCTTTTTATGTGTCCTAGTTATTATCATGTTCAATCCATATTTCACTGGAAAAATAAAAAAAAAATATTGTTGGTTTATTATTACGAAATTTTATATTATCTCATTAAAAATTTTGTGGATACATGAAAGTTTTTTTTTTTGCTGTTGCTATTTTGGGTTTTTGTGTTTTCGATAGAATTACAAATTTATTTTACATTACAGTGGATACAAATTTGCATGAATAACGACAACTATGTTAAAATTTTACAATTTATTTTGATTCCAAGTAAAATATTCATTCGTTAATGAGTTTTCGATAATAATGCAAGAGGAAAAATTTTGAATTGAGTACGATTTTTGGTGGGTGTTTAAGTGCATTTAGATGATTTTCAGGGACTGGGAGTGGCGCATTCGCATTATGGACATCCTAGAAAACGCCTCGGCCAATCGTCTTGTTAAAGTAAAAGAAAATTTAGTTAAATGTTAATGACAAATTTTTGAGGTGTCAAATAAATAGGTAAGTGCAAAGAATATTTTTGAATAATGAATTTGAGGTTGCTACAAGTAATAAGAAACTGGAAAGAAAAAGTACAGAATAGAAAACTCTGGAATTCATTTATTGACCAAGCAAAGACTGATCCCTGCACTCATGCTATCTGTCGAGCCCATTGTGCAATTCTGTTATCATCATAAGAGAGTCTTAGCTCATAAGGTGAAATCAGGATAAATTTGACAGTTTATTTTGTATAGATACACATACGGAAACTTCAAAATTTTTGTATATAATCAGAGATTATCAAACTTTCAGCTGCTTGCCTAGTCATCACGCTATCCAAAGATGTCACAGTAATTTCTCGTAGATTTGTAAAATAATGCGAGTATTGTAGCGTTTATGGCATCTGTCCGCGTTTATGTCAAAATCAAAATGGCCTACTTCCAAAATGGCGGAATTTTCTATAATAATCGACTTTACAAAAATCAAAGAAATTTCAAGTATCGTGGAAAACTCTTAGAAATTTCCATGATTGAGGAAAATGACTGAGTTTTCTGATATTGCAGAAAACAACGGAAATTTCTTAAATTGCAGAAAACTGAAAAAACGCGGAAGTTTCCAAAATTGCGGAATGAACAATTTGATCGAATTTTCCCGAATTTAAATTTAGCCAAATAGTCAATTTTACGAAATTGTCGAAATTTTTAAAATGGTTGAATTCGAGCGATTGTGCTGAATTTTCCCAAATGTCCTCATTTGAGCTATTTTTCAATGCAAATTTTTTTTTTGTTCACCTAACTGATGATGATAGTTTATCAGCTTGATGTTCATCATAATTAAAAGTATGCGAAAAACTAAATTTAATCACAATCCAGTGACTAAATCCATTTTGAATTTAAATATTGAATGGAAAAAAATTTGATGATAAGTAATTAATTAAAAACATGGGTTTATTTGAAATTCATAATTTTGTGCACTAATTGATAAACTTTTTACATTCACTAATTATGTTTTTCATGGCATATGATTTTTTTTTCCTTTTTTTAAGTGACACAATTTTAAAACATTAAATGTTAATTTAATTTTATCTACATTTTTTTTTCTCCTTTTATTTAATTTAATCTTAACACATTTTTCATTCACATTTTAACGTTATAATCCTTGGAAAATTTCTCAATTGCATTAAGTACCGTCATTGTCAGATTATGAATAGCTTGCTTGTTAATATCATAAATTGGCTGTTCATTGTCTGACAATATTCTTCCTTTCTTTTTGTTCCATAACGGCCATCGTTCGTATATGAGATTCCCTAATAATGGTGGCAAAACTTTGTCTCTGTAGTATTGAAGGTGTCCTGGTGGCTGCGATACCTGTGGATTTTCAAATAAAATTATCTTATAATAATTTTTCACTATAAAAAAATTATAAATCTCACCCTATGCAGAAATGCCGATCTGAAAATATGAGCAAGGAAGTAAAAATTAAAGAAAAGTGTGTAATACAAAATGAAATACAACACACTTCGTCCAAGATAATAGTAGCTATATTTAGATTTTGATCTTGGTTCGACATCACTATTCACATTTGCTTGAATTTCATTATTATTATTATAATTTTCATTTTGCTTCGTTTCAACTACAGATTTGGTTGATGTCAGATTAACTTGTGCAAGCACCATCACAATGATAATCAGGACAATGACAAGCGATGATGATGATGTCTTTAGTGATGACATGATAATCGTAGACGTTTTCATTTGCTTTATGAATTATAAAACTATTCGAAATATGATAAGAAGTAGAAGAAAATTGAGATAAAATTTGATGATGAAGATAAAAATTTATTTTATTTGAGTACACATCAAAAAAAATTATTTGGAATCGAATTTCTCGTAAATTTTTTTTAAAAAAATAAAAGTCAATGGGAATGCGCTTCAATGTGGCTCAAGAAAAATCCCATTTTAATTTTCAAGACATAATAAATACCTGCTTAAATTCCAGTATTGCTCGAAAAATTTTAAATTTCAACTTCTTTGTTCGGTTTAATGTTAGTGAGATGAACAGCCAAGAAAAAGTACAATTTTCCGCATGAATGAGTCTTTTCTTAATTTTTTTGAAAGGATTTCATCTCATTCTAGTGCCAAACTATATCATAATTTGATAACTTTTATTTTTTTTCCTCCTTTTTCTTCAATTTCGACAAAAACGAATTTAATAATGATGATGATGAAGATCATAATAAAATTTCCAATCTCAATTTTGTCATTTTACTCGTTTTCGTTATTTTTTTTTACTATTATTATTATTAGCATATTGAAAGTTCTTGACAAATATAACAATAATAATTGTCTCTCAATTCAATATTCTTGCATTTTTTTCAATAAAAATATTATTAAAGGAAAATATGTTCAATGTGAAAAACTTTTTCGCCTTTTCACACTTATTTTAAATAAGTTCTTTTGAAAATAGGAATTTTAATTATTTTTCTTTTTTTGCGTTAAGTTTGCTTTACTTTTATTTATTAGGAGTGAATAAAACACATTAAATGGACTTGAAAATTAAAGTTACAATGTTATAATTTTTCTTGTTTTTTTTGTTAGGAATACAAAAAAACGACGAGATAAATATTGCGAGTTATTTGCTTTATGGTGACAAAAATTAAAAATCAAATTAGTGTGAATTTGAGTGAAATATTGCACTGTAAACGATTTTTGTACCGAAAATTCTAAAATACGTCCATCACCATAAAAAAAAGGATTCTTTAACTCATTAGCTGTGAGATTCGGCTCCAGAGCCTTCAAAACCTGAAAACGGTCAAAAGCTTAAATTCAAATTTTTTCCCAAAATGAACGATTTTTCCAAAATGGAAGACTTTTTTCAAAATGGCAAATGTTTTCCAATAAATTCAAAATGTTGGACTTAAAAAAAATCAAAATGGCGTATTCTTTCCAAAATTTTTCAAATTTTCATAATCGCTGAAATTTTCAAAATGCCGATTATTTTAAAAAATTTCGGATTTTTCAATATTTTGAAAATGGTAAATGTTTAAAAATTTTGATTGTATGTATTTTAATCGAAATTTACTTTACTAAACCGCCCAGTGGTTAGAATTTCTCATTTTTAAGACATTACTTGTCGATCTAAAATAATACGAATGTTTGCCTGTGTCAACAAAATGGCCGAATTTTTGAAAACGGTAGAATTTTCAAAAATAGCCGAACTTTCTGAAGTACAAATTTTCAAAAAATCGCGTTAAACCGCTTTAATTTCAAAAAACCTATCATGTGAATTTCGGCATCAAATCAGTTCTCAGTAAAATGAATAAAAACTTGACGGAATTAAAACAATTTTTGTTTAAATAAAAAATTCTATTCTATTTAACAAAAGTGTCATAATTACAAACTCACTTTATTTTAACTTTCTAGACCATTTCAACGATCATGATTTAATTTATACACGATTAAGAAAATAAAATGATTTTTTTTTTATTAACACTCATTTGTCAAACTCGATTCAATTCATAATCCGTTAATCTTAAACAAAAATCATCATCAGTAGTTCAAATACAAACAATTTCAACACAGAATTAGAACAAATTTCCCTCAAGATGGATTCTCTTCAACTAATTTTGTTCATGATTTTAATTATAACAAGCCAAAATCTGTCATTGATAAGTTCAAAGTCGATATCAAATTCTTCTTCAAAAACAGATTTAAGCACAAAAGAAACATCGGCACGTGGGAGCACTTACAGCTATTATTACATTTCACGAATAATGTTTTACATACCTTTGTATTATCAATTCTATTTTGCAATTTATTGTGCAAGTGTCGCACTTCGGGCGGCATATAAACATTATGTAAGTAATTTTATTGTACTATGATTGTATTTACATTTAAACTTAATTAAAATACATATTGAATTTTTTTTATTAAGGTTGACTCAGCGCCACAGTTGAAAAGAAGAAGAAGGAGTAATTTAGATGACAAAATAATACAAAATATAGAAGGATTTAAAAAAAACATGAAACGATATAAAGAAAAAAATGATTAAAATTAACTTAAATTCATGAATTTAATTTAACTGTCTTTTAAATCGTGAATGTATTCTAGAATTTTATGCAATGAATGAATGTTGGACTCCATTTTAAGACTTTCAACGGTTGTTAAGTCTCGAATTGATCTCAATCCAGCTGCTTGCCCAATCTGAAATTGATAGGATTTTTTCTTACTATTTCTGCACTGTAAATTGAAAATGCACTGCAAATCATCCCTTTGAGCTACATACCACAGACTACATTAGTGACTATAAAACATGAGTTATTAATTAACTAAAATTGGCAAGGAATGCACACTCTTAACCGTATTCTAGAGGGAACTGAATTCCCTCTGGTTTTGGGTTGGGTGTGTTAACCCATTAACCGCCGCTGGTCGATTTTTGGACGACTTATTTTGATTTTTTCGGTTAAAATAAGAAAATTATTAGCAGAAGTAAGACGAGACGTCATCGGATATTTTCCTTTTGGTAAAAGAATTCTGTACGTATTTTTGTGATATTATACAAGACTTTCAATCGGCTCCCCCGTAAAATTTTTGTATGAAGAGAAAAGTGTTCACTATAACGCAAAGAACAAATCCTAAAAGAAAGTTTTGCCCTAAATTAATATTTCTAAGAGAGACGGTTTATAGGTTAATGCCAGACAAAGAACCTCGTTTGCCGTGAGAAGAACTTAGGACTGCGGTGCATTTTCAACTTACAGTGTATGTTTTTTTTTTTAATTTAAATTTCTATCAAAAAATTCTTACCTTATGCGTATAAACAGACCTGATAATTAGATATAAGAAGTAAAATACAAAATAAACTTGGTAGTACAATGGAACGTAAAAAATAATCCTTGACAAATAATAAAAACTATAATTTGATGTACTTCTCGCTACATTCTGAATTTCTGTTTCATTTCTATCATAATTATTATGATTTAAATCACTTAAATTTGAATTGATAACAAATTCTTCGGTAATGGATATGTAATTTAACAGCAATATGAGTCCTCTGACTTGTATTATATTGAAAATTGACTTCATTTTATTATTAAAATCAAAAAAAATACAAAAAAAAAATTTTTGTGTCTAAAAATTTATTCTTGCAATGAATCGATCATGACTGTGTAATGTAATCATAAAATAAAGTTAACTAACCAAAATTATTCTTAAATTTAAATGTGGACCTGGTCTTAACAAAAGCCTCATTAGCATCCCTTTTGTTATGGTTTTGTGTGAATTATCAGTATTTTGTAACGATTTCTGTGTATTGAAACACAATTTTTAAATTTATTTTTATTTTCATTTAAAATTTATTATTTTCTTTTTAAAATCATCAATAAAATCAGGAATTTGTGACATTCGACTGTTGATTGACGTTCCACTGAAAGACCTCTCAGCAATTTCTCCAATCTATGAAAATTCAATGTAAGTCAGTTGTTAGTTAAAAGTTAAAATCAATCTTACTTTATGAAGGTACACCGATCTCCCAATCAAGTAAAGGAAATAGAGACAAAAGTACAGTTGGTAGTACAATGGAACGTAAAAAATATTCCTTGAAATGTAATAAAAGCTGTATAACATTCCACGTGGCTCATTTACTGGAGATTTTTCTGATTTAATTTGAACTGAATTTAACTCAATTTTATTTGAATTTAATGTGGGATGACTTAAGATTTCTACTAAAATGAATAAAAATATGGGAAATGCAAGTTGGAGATGTTTTGAGAGCTTCATTTTTGTTTTTTAAATGTGATCAAATTCACGTGTATTTACTTATCTTATGTTTTACTTACTCAAATCATGAATCAATGCACATTTTATGCAATGCTGCGTTATTTCACATGGGTTGCATGATAATGCTATTAACACTTATTTAGAATGCACTTTATTTTGCATATGAGGACTAAAAGACAAAAATAGTAGGAAGTTGATTCAATGCAAATTAACCCATTAACAGCCGCTGGTCGATTTTTCGACAAGTAACTTTTGAGCCGAATTTCTCCTAGAAGTTCCCAAAAAAAATTGTCAAATTTTCAATATAAATGTTAGATATGTTTAAATAAGATGAAAAGTCATACTATTTTTGCCTCTTCATACAAGATTTCTGTACGTATTTCTGTGACATTATACGACACTTTCAACCGGCTCTCTTGTAAAATTTTTGTAGGAAACTCCAAATTTTCATCGAAACAAAAAGTATTCACTTTTTCACATAGAACAAACCATAGAAGACAGTTTTGCTCTAAACTCAGACAGACAGTTTTGCTCTTTTCTAGGAAAGGCGTTTAATGGGTTAAGTTGAAAATTCTCCGATAATCAAACGTCTTGGTCACTTCAGCAAAGTTGTAGCTTGGAATAATCTCTATTTTAGACTCATATATCTGACCTGAAACCATGCAAATTTCATTTCAAGCACTTACGATCTACAGACTCCGTTTATTCCGTTATGCACGTAACATTCAAAATATGGGTCATTTTCGTTAACGTTCTATTCTATTGAAAGTAGATCAACTTATGACTTGATAAAAAAAATAAAATGTGTGAAAAAGAAAAGGTGCTAAAAAAATTCTTCTTCAATGTTAAAAAAGAAAGATTTTTTTTTAAACAGAGTACATTCATTTTGTGGTGGGGATGGCAAGATATTGCTTTGTTTGTCCTAAATTTAACTTTTTTGATTTCAAAATAGTCTCAAAATTATTTCATCAGTTTTCAGAGGCTTGTATTTGTGTTTAAATTAACTCCTAATCAATGTACCAAAAACTTATTTGTGAATAAATTAATTAGTGGAATATGATCAATTGAAATCAAATCATCAAAGAAATTTAATTAATTAAAATAAGAATATTTAAAGATTAACTTATAAATTACTCATAATAAATTTAAAATAATTAAAATGATTCTTAGAACCAATATCAATTCAATATCCCTCATATTATTAGCTCTCATTGTATGTTTAAAACAGATAAGAATATCAGCAATTAGTGATCCCACTGAAACAAAACTAAGAATGGAAATTACAGGCACAGGAAGTAATAAAATGGATCACTTTTTACAAGAAAACCAGCAACAAAATGTTAATATTGATAGAAACAAGGATAATCAGAACAATAACAAGGATGTTTCAATTATCCAAAGTAATTCCCATGCAAACATTGTTCCAGTGCATCATCAACAGAAAATTCATGATTTTATTATGCAACACAATAAAAAACGAGCAATTCAAGTGGAAGAACACACACAAAGAAGTAGTAATAATAATGATGATGATAACAGTTTGTTAGTTGCTGATATAATAAAAAGAAAGCAACAAGTGTCAACTAAAAGACCAGAAAATAATAATGATAATAATAATAATAAGAGTGATGTATTTGATGGTTTAAATGGTGAACCATTACATTCACTACCACAAATGCCAATAACAAGAGGACGAACATCGAAATTGTTCAAAAGGTGAGTAGAATTATTTTGCATTAAGGTATCTGACAGGTAAATAAATTTATTTTATTGTTAAAATGAAAAAGAATTTTTGTTATTGGGATTGAGAATGTTGGAGCATAGCAACGTAATTTTAATAAGAGTCGATGATAATGAAAAGAAAAAATTTGTGTTACTGAGTGAATTTTACACTCTATTGAAGATTTTGAGAGAAAATAATGTGTTTAAATTTAGGTCTCATTTAATTAGAATATTAAACGTGCAAAAAACAACTTAATTTTTGGTTACTAGACTCACATTTTATTAAATGTCGTTTAAATTCAATCCAGCTTGATAACGAACATTGAATTGAAATCCACACTGTAGCTGTAAGCTGATATCACGGATAACATAATTCTCTCGATATTTAAATTTTAAACTAATCAAAAATGTCCAAAAAGTAAGAATTTAACTGCTAAGATAACTCACCTGAGAGGATTCATTAGGCCCTGGTTTCCCTGTTGCTCATGAATTGATTGCTATCAAAAAGATTTAACTCTGTATTAAGTAGAATATTCCTGGAATTCCTCTTTTCTTGCCATATTTCATAAAACAACTACTTTAAATAAAGTTTAATAGCAAAATATGTTCAATCTGTTAACAAAATCTGTTTCTGCCAAATAAAACTGATTTCGTGGATTTAGTTTAGTTGCAAATTTTATTTCCTATTTTTTTTTTTTTTGATGTAGTACAATGATACACATGATCTCTTTCATTTTATTTGAAATGAACCACAGATGCATCAGTTCATATTTTGTTATATCAAAATTTGAACTTTTTGAATACAATTAAAGAGAAAAAGTAATTAAATATTCAATTAAATAGTAAACATATTTATGTGAATACAAATATAAGATTTTTTAGGGTGATATTTTAATTAAAAAACATGGCAACTAAAAGTCAAAAAAATATTCAATAACAAAGAACAGATATGTGACCTTTTATTTTAAAGTAAGTGCCAATCACGAATTTCTTTTTTGCCAATCTGAGTGCACAGGCCTGTGGTTCATCAAAAATATGAAACTTTTGTTCTATAAAATTTTTTTGTATCTGCTCTAAAAACCGAAAAACAAGAGTTTAATTTTTTTTTTATTCTTCGATGTCTACAGATGTCGATCATGAAACAAACCGAATCTCTGCCCAACTAACATTTCACTTGTGACTAGATTTTTGGATCTCTTTGATTCCATTTAACAAGTAGTAATTCCTCTAATGAAAAAAAATTAGTCGAAATTTTGCTACTTGTTTTTGTGCCGCTCTAAAACTGAGCCCTTACCCTATTTTATTTGTTTATTATTATTATTTTACTGTAAAAATTCAACCACAAGTATGTGATACTTTAGTTATTAAATTTCTGTTCCTTATTTTTTGCATCCAGTGTTTTGTACTTTGTGCAGAAAAGTTCATTTTAGTTATACAAACATTCCAATTTGCATTTCATTAAAAGTTTAAAAATAAAAAAATAATATTCCTAGACAAGATTTTTCTTTCATTTGAATATTAAACATTTTAAAAATAGAATGTTCGGTATGGAAAATTAAAAAAATAAAAATAAAAATAATTGACCATTTTTGTAAGCAAAATTCAATGCATTTCAAGTAATATTTGCAATATCGAGGACTGTCTTCAGATCAGATCAGATTTCAAGGGTGGTCTCCACAGAACCAGCATTCAGACCTACACACGGGTCCATTGTGCATACTCATTTATCATCATACCTGATGAAGTAGGAACCAAATCTAGAGAATCAATCAAGACCTAAGTCAGTTCAGGAAAGTGACCAGACTTTCTCAGAAGAAGCTAAGCAGGGCAGACACCTTCACTTTTATCATGGAATCATGACTGCGGCAGTACTCACCCAGCTTAATTCCATTCAATCTGGCATGCTTAGGACATATACAACGTACACTCTCAACCTACTGTGCCCCACTGGTTTTGGGTTGAGAGTGTAGTTCCATAAATTTTCCACAATTCAATCGTATGTTCATGAATTGATGGAAAAATCCATATTAATTAACCTAGTCAAGAAACTGTAATATGGTCTTCTTAGAAGTTGAAGAAGTTGAAGAATTTGAGTGTGTGGGTACTAGTCATAAAAAGTTTTCTCAAGTTCGAGTAATATAAAATTTCATTTTTAATTGATAAATAAAAGACCCTAAAATTAGATATAACATGAAAATGCTTCATTCATACTAAATTCCCCTTTGCTATAAGAGAGTATTATTGATATTTACATTGTATAACCGAATAATTTTAGAAAACCAAAGAAATAATCAAAGAAAATCAGAGTTGACATTAGAAAAACCACAATTAATTTAAACTTACCCTTTTTGTCGTGTTAGATTAGTTTTGAAATTTCAATATTTTATCAAACCATATTGAATTTGTAACAGTCACTATTTAAGCTTGACATTAAAATACAATAAGAATTGATTTGATTTTCTATTGTCTTGAATTGAAAATTAAACTTATTATAAAATGAATGAATTGAAATGTTAAATCAATTTAAATTTAATTTAATTAAACAATATATGAATAAAAATTAAATTAATTTAAATTATTTTTAGTTACAAGTCACTTTATGAAAATGAAGGATCAGGTCCAGTCTATCAAAGACCAGTTGAGAGTGAAATTCAAGTGACGACAGAAAATTCACCAATTTTAACAACAACAACTAAGACCACGATAGTAGAAGAAGAAGATGAGATGACGCAAGAGGAGAAGGAAGAAAACGTGAATAGCAATGAAAATGGAAAAATTAATCCTTTTTTGATATCAGTCTTTAATTTTGTAACTGGTGCTTTGTCAGCCATACAATCACGACAAAGTAATGAGGAATCAGGACGCGTTCACGTGGAAAATGAATTCGATGGATTAAATGTGAAAATGGATAATGATACGAAACTAATTGGGTCATTAACGGAATCAATTGAGGATAAAAGTGAAAGTGATATCAATCGTAAAGGTAAAAAAAGCTTATGATTGTTTCATTTGAAATATTTTACACTCTCAACCCAAAACCAGTTTTGATCTTCAGCCAGTGTTTTTAGAAATTTTTTAATTATTTTCGTTGTACCACTACTTGAATTGGCCCTACTGGTGGCTTATCGGTGTCCCACTGGCATTTCCCACTGGTTTTGGAATTGAGAGTGTATTTGAAATTTTCAACCAGGTCACAAGTTTTAAATAAATTATCAAAGAAATTCCTTGTTATGACCTTACAGTTCGTTACACAATTCATATAAATAATTCTAATAAATTTGAGCACACACACACATAAATGTGGCTAAATATTTTATTTAAACAATCATTTTATTATTGTACACATTCCATGTCAAATTTATTCTCCATATCATAAATAAGCAAATAAAAAATAAACGAAGCAATTCTCATCTCCTAGTTTTCCTCAACTTGTACATTTGCTGATATTGCTCCCACAATTCCATACAAATAAAAAAATGTTTTTATTTTAAATGTTTAAATGCCTGTTTTACATAATATGAGATGAATGTTATTACTATTTGGCGTCTTTTTGGTGCTTTAGGCTCCTTTTAATCTAACAAAGCATTCAAAAAAAGAACTTGAAACACACAGAAAAAATGCTATTTAACTTTTTTTTTGAAAACTTTATGACTTTTAGTATCACATTTTGTTTTACCAACCAATTTTTGTGTATTTCGACGTTACGCTTTAGAATCATCTTTAGTACATGCTTATGTTTGCATGACGACATATAAGCATATTTTATTTAAAAGCTTATTATTATGTAAACGATTTTATTTTATTTTATTTCATTTCAGTGTGTTTTTTTTTGTTTTTGCCTAAGCCATTTTCGCAATTTTCGTTTAAGATTTGTGAATGAAATGAAAAAATAAGATGAAGAAGAATAAGTAAAAAGATAAATTTTATTATGCACGAAAATTATGCTCATTTAAAAGAATAAAAATAAAAAAAAAATAACATTGTCGTTTTCCATTTAATTTTTCATCATTTATTTCAAATCACATTACGTTTAAGTAAGGCAGATGAGAACAAGACAAATTTCTGTCAATTCAATTTGCAGATTATTATTATTTTTATTTTTTATTTTATTTTTTTGTTTTCTTTTGAGAAATTGAACATGAACTTATCAAATTTTATTAGAATGCATCATTATTTAAATGTGTTGACATTTGTAAAATAAATTTTATGTCTTTTTCTTTTAATTTAGAATCTAGTCACAGTAAGGAGTCAACTAAATCAGAGATGGTAGAAGAAGGACGTTATATTAAAGGAGATCCATTGAATGGTTATTACGATTTTGTTATTACTGAGGGATCCTACAAATTTTGGATTGTGTTTCAAGTGAGTTTTAATTAAAAATGAGAAATTTTCACTATGAAAAAAAGTCAGCAGTTTGCAAAATTTCCCCATTTTGGAAAAGTCAGCCATCAGACATTTTTTTCAATTCGCCAGAAATGAATGAGCGCAATGAGTCAGTAAATTGCAAAAGATCGCCATTTTGGAAGAGTCAGTCTTTTGCAATGAATACAAATTTGATGTACGGACAGAAATTCGCTAAAAATCTGACAAATTGAACATGAATCAGAATTTCTAAGAGAAAATTGAACGAAAAAATCTCCCTTGCATGGACAGACCATTCGAAGCCTTGGATGTCTGACTCAAATCGTCAAACCAAGTGTATTGAAAAATTTAACATCTGTTTCCTTGACCATAAATCAATTTTAATTAAAATTTTCATTATAATAATGTCAGTCTGATAGTCTGGTGATAAAATTCCATGAAACATATTTAAAAAAATTTGATTCATTTAAATACGTCTGATCATTTTATTTTTCATTTGATTGAATTATGAAATTAAATCTTCTGTATACGAATTGAAATTAAATACTTTTTTCATAATTAATTTCATTTATCTCTCTTTATTATATTTCAAATTATTTAAATGTGAAATAATTACCATATTAAAGTCAAATTGATTATTAAATATCGCAATTATCATCTTTTTTTGTTTAAATTTATTGAATTTATTAATTTCCATAATTAAAATTTAAATTTTTTTCTCTCTTTAATTATTAGCTATTTACAGCTGGTTTAATTATTTACTCAACATTTGCGGCAATTTACTACTCAAAAGTCAATCCCATTGTATCGGATTATGAATATCAGGATTATTTGGGAGGTCGTTCATTCCCGGAAGGTGCTTCAATTGTCGATGCCAATCAAGATGTCGTTGATACGGGAGATGATGACAGTAATTCAATACAGCAAAAACCCAATTCATGGTCCACAAGCTCTTGGCTGAGCAAAACTCAATATGCCTTGCAATTCATTTTAGATGCTATCGAAAAACCGCCTAAATAATGAATGTATGAAATTAAATTATTTTGAGTTGACACAATAAATTTAAATTTATCTAAAAAAAAAATACCTTTTAAAATGTTTAATTGACTCAATTACTTCCAATAAAATTTATAGAATTTCAAATTAAAATTCTACGTCAAAAATAATTTAAATTTAAAAGGACACACATTAGCATGATTAACAGTAAATGGGGAAATTTAAACAAATAATTGTTCGTATTGCCTCTTTGCAAATATATAAAATAAAATTAATGCGAAAATAAGTGCTACTACAATTTATTTTATATTTATAGCAGGTGAGTTCGTTTTAATTCTAAATTTACATTCTATTTGTATTTTTAATGGAACTGTGCTTAAAATTAAATGATGGTTTTAATTGAGATGACTTTTAGGAAAGTTTTTATTCATAATGGAAAATTTTTGGGTTTCGAATTGATTTCATTGGAATTTTTCACTGCCAGCGCCCTCTTAAAGAAGTTAAAAATAAATCGTTGAATTTTTAGATCTTGATTAAAAAATTTTAATGAGGTCAATCACTAGAAAATGGTTCACAAGACTCAGATTTTTTCGAAAAAAGCAAGAAAAGCGCTATTAATTTAAAAACGCTTTTTAAGCGCCAAGTAAATAACCCTGTTGACAGAAAGAATTTACTAGCAATAAAGGAATTTTTTGAATACTTGGACTTAGATTTTACTTTTCAGGGCCTATCATTTTAAAAATTGGAACTCGTAGATTCAAAAATGAGGACTAAAGTCAAAAACTCCCTAAAAAGCGCTTTTTACCGCCTGATTTTACTAACATTGTCAAATAAAAACCACTACATCTACAAATTCAATGACCAAATGAAACATTAAAATGCACTCAAACCAATTAATAATAAATAAATACTTAATAAATGAATTGTGATAATCAGGTTACACACAATTAAATTTTATTAGTTTTATCCCAGGAAACAATAATTTGCATATCAATATAATACTGATAATAAAATGATTGCAACTGTTCGATGACATTTTTGTGGCCATTCAAAATGTCCTAATTTGACATTCTTTTCAATTATCAATTATCCAAAAAACCCGATAAATTCATTAAAAACATAATCATTATTAACTTGATAAAATAAATAAATAATTAATTTTGTCGGGAAAACAATGAACTGGCAAAACCACAAATATGGATTATTATTATTTGCACCTTTTAATGGAAAATTTTGTCAAATTTTAATTTTGTATAGCTTGAAATTACAGTTCAAAGTTTATGGAATTTGTAATAATAAATTTATATTTGTTTGCATTTCACAATATTGTTAATAAATTTATTTTTGTTATTATTTTTCCATGATCTATTTAGGTCGTATTGCCCATTTTTCATTAAATTTTAGTTAAAATTCAGTGACGCATTTTTAATGTACAATCAAAATAATTTTAGTTAACTACTGACTGATTTCATATTAGAATTCAATTAATTACATGTTAAAATACAAAATCATAATTGGATTTAATTGCAAATATTGTAATTTTATACAAAATTGTTATAATATAATTGTAAATTTTATGTTTGTTTTTCATTTTATGTCAAATATGCGGCAGAAACATAATTTAACATGGTTCATTCCTCAAGGCAATTAATGAACAAAAATTAGGATAAATTGGTTATAAAATAAATAGATAAAAATAATTTGATTGGTGATTTTTTTTTTAATTCAAAATTCTAGAAAACCAAAATGACACATCATCAGAAATTTTATGCGCAGATTACACGAGTGATCATAATACTCGAATAATTTTTCAATACGACAAGAAAAGTTTCTCATTTTTGCTTCTGACTTTCTGTTATTTTATCAATTTTGATATTTTTCAGGTTTTTTGAAAACTTTGAGTATTTATTGATAACTTGAGTATTTTAAACCATAGGTAACAAATTTATGTATGCGATCGTAGCGCCACCAGAATTGTATTTTATGTGTATAAATATTAAGTTTGAAATTTTGCCGTTCTGCTCTGGGTTCGCCAAAAAATAAGTCGATTTGGAAACCTGTGTTTAGAGTGTATTTGAATTTCTTTTTATATTTGTATAGGGTCGAGTTACCGGATATCGCTACCTTAAAAACACCTATCGTTCATTTTATTATGTGGAATAACTCATTGTCTGTATGAATTGAAAACTTCTGTAGATTAAAAATAAAGGCCAATTCTGTAAGGGAACTGCTTTTAATCGTAAAATTATCAAAAAACTTTTTTATTTTGGTCAAATTTCCTTAATACACACGGTAGGGAGTTACGCACGGTAGACGGTTCCACGACCCTACCCTTTCAAGTAAGATTTCAGTAAAACACTATCAAAAATAAAAAAAAAAAATTATCCTGATTCATCACTAGGCACACATTGTTTTTTTTGTCCTCCAAGCAGTATAAAGATTCAAAAAACATTAAGTTTTGAACTGCCAAATTTTTTTTAAAGCAGAATTGATTTGTCTTGAAAGCTTTTTTTGCGTAAGAAATACGGAAGAGTGGATACACTGAGGCCCAAGATACTTATTTTTTATTAAATTAACGTGCAATATGCTCTTGAAATGAATAGAAATCTTTCAAAAATAAAAAATTTAACTGTTTATCGATATTGCAATATATTTTGAATAATAATTTCATCATAACTAACTAAATTTCTTATATTTTTGTTGATATTGCTCAATGTAATCCAGAACTCTCCTTGTCATATCATTTACGACATCAGTGTTCACTTGAAAGTTCTCATGAATCATCCTTTGATTGACCACTTCGACTTTATCCGCTCTTATCTGAAAATTAATGTCAAAAAAGTATTGTAAATCCTTGAATTTAAACTAATTTAACTCACTCTATGTAAAATAATCGATCTGATAATCAATCCAAGGATATAGAAACAAAAATAGATGAGAAACCATAACGGAATGTACCAAACTCTTCTTGAAATATAGTAATAACTATAAGTTGATCCTCTGGCTTCAGAGTTATTATTAACGGTTGTCAACGAGTCTTTTGTCGAGGTGTTAAGTTGTCGGAAGTTTTGTAATTTACTATCATCATCATTTGAATTTAAATTTTGAGTAGTGTTGTGTGGGATAAACGTTACCATAGATTTATGGTTGGTTAACTCCTCTTTTGAAATTATGGAAAATTGTTCCGTTTTAGTTGAAAATCCAATGAAATATATTAGGATACATATAAAATATTGTTGTCGTTCAGTCAAGTACATTTTACTTTATTATTTGAAATGAATTTTTTGAATGTAAAAGTTTCTGGACACAGTTTTTACCTCTTTTTCTTTTCTTTTCTCTTTGAATTGAATTGTATTTTAGTCTGGTTTCGTCATTTTAATACATTTTATAAATTTATTATATTACTCTTTCAAGCCAAAAACTTTATCTTTTTCTGATTTTCTTTTGCAAAAATTTATATACAATTTTTTGGCTTACTCAATTGTACATATCTTACACTATTTCTCTGTTAAATTCTGATAAATAAATCAAGATTTAAAATATGATGTTAAAAGATACATGTAAAAAGTACCACAATCACACTTAAATGCTGTTTAAGTTGAGAAATCTTTACAAAACTTGCATAAATATTTTAAAGGTATGACCTGTTTAAAATTAATGATATTTTAACAGTTTTTGATCTCAATGAAATTTTAATATCGCAATTACATTTAAAATTTTGTTGGTTTTGTAAGTTCACTAACAAATTTTATTTAAATATTAACAGAAAATTAAAATAAACTACTTTCAACTCAAAATATTTGATATTTCATACTGCTTTATCCAAAATTCCCCATTCTCTAAATAAGTTTAAATCTTAATTTGAAAGAACGAAAAATAACATCAAATATGCGGGATTTTCATTATCATATATGTGTGTTTTTGTATGTCAATATGTGGAGTGTTAATTAATACATCACACCGTTTTGAACTGTTATTCTTATTAAGAGGCAAAAAAATATAAGGGAATGGTAAAAAAATATAAAATTAACCGTTATTTATGTTATTCTACTTTTTTTATTTTATTAAAAAAAAACTTTATTAAGAATAAAAAATGCCTGTGTGTGCGTGCGTTTAGGATCCTAATTACATGGCACACCTCTTATGTGTTTACCTAATAAATTTACGTTTACAGGAAGTGCGTTTCTAGGTAAAATGCGCTTTTTTGACCAATCTATTTCAGGTTGAAAGGGATATTTTGTCATGGAACTCCTACAATGTTTAAGTGCGTAAACCTCCCGCAAAGCTACTGGTAGAGTGTGCAAGTGACCGGAAATTTGCCGTAATCATGTGTTTCATTCAACTTAATCAGTCATCAATTAACTTATAAAATTTCACAGTAAAGTTCAAGTTCAGTTCAAATTATATTGAAAAATTAAGTGACTTTGACATAGATGAGCAATTTTTTTTGGATGTTTAGTTAAGATAAGAGCAATTCATTTGAGGCTCGTGAAATAGAATTTTAATCAACAGACGTCATTTTAATTAAATCGACATGTGGCTATTAATAGTCCAATTACATTTATAATTGGAATAACTGAGTTTATCAGAGCACAACTTACGATCAAAATTTTATGTAAGCAGTATTGATTTCATATTCAAACAATTCAATACCGTTTTTTTTTTTTAAATGAATTATATCGGGATTTATCTTTTGGTTTTATTATGGACTTCTCCTAATAAAGCAGCAAGAGATAAACTCTTGAAAAAATTTTATTTGATGAAAATGACGAATTTTGCTTGTACTTGTGATAATGATGTGGTTGTCAATTTAACTTGCATTCTAAAACCAGCACGGAACAAACCTGGAATTCTTACAATGAAAGCATATATGGCAAGACCAATAACAGACTTGGTAATTGAAGTTCGACATTTTTACAAACCAATTGTCGGTCGTAATCCACAATATTATCCTTACGTTTTCAATATTGATATCAGATGGTAAGATGAAAATTAATTTTGAGGTACACTCTCAATCCAAAACCAGTGGGAACTAGGTTTGCACTGATATCCTAGTGGTTTTGGTTATAATGTATTATGTTTTTATCATTTCATTATTCAATTACAATAGGTGTGAAATAGTTGGCAAAAAAGGAGAACCTCCAAATTTACTTGCAAAAGCGTTGTTTCAATTTGGAGGGCTTGTATTTGGAAAAAAAGCCCTGGAAAAATGTCCACATATGGGAAAATTTGAAGTACTAAACATGGATCTTGATAAAATGTATGATATGAGTATATTGTATGGTCAAATGATACCAGAAGGATATCACAAATTTAAAGTAAGACTAAGAAGTGACAATACCAATCAAACTTACATGACAGTGATGATGGTGCTTTATGTCAAAAGTAAACGTGGATTAGATATGTCAATGTTGAGCATGGGCTAGTCGTCAATTGATTTTTGATTTAACCAAGCAAAAGTGGCATTTTTAATAAAGAATTTTAATTTTGAAATATGAATTGCACATTTTTGTGTTAATTTAGTAAAAAATATTCTTATTAAATGGATTTGATTGAAATATGCTGGTTTTTTGAAATTCAGTTACGCACACCATTCAAATATAATGTCACAATTTTTTTTTGTGTCATAACGTTAACGTAACAAGTACTTCATCAGGAAGCACATCATTAATCATCATTCAAAAAAGAGAGCACCTACTCAATAAGTACTTTATTGTCAGCTTTATGTCTCTTTCCATACAATCTTCGTATAATCAAAAATTAAGTGTTAGGTGAAAAATTAAATCAAAATTCACAGCACAAAAAAAAATATTTACCAACAACACCAAGTTTTGCTTTTTTAATCGGATCAAGGCAGGAAAACTGGAATAAAAATTAAATTAAATGAATGGGGGAAATGTTTATTTACATGATTTTGGTGCGAGAAAATATGCAAGATAAATATTGACAGAAAAATTTGTATTTTCTCGTGGTAATTGTGAAAAAGTGTGGTGATTAGAAAAATTTTGACGAAGCAAAAATTCTTAGAATAATATGAAATGCATGGATGAGTTAATTAAAAGTTAGATGAATTTGAAATGGAATTTTCATTATCACTTGATTATTGAGACTTTTTGAACAAGGTCGATCTATGAATTTTTCGCTCATATTCATTTTTCTGCTTTTTTTTTGATTTTCATGAGACTCAATGAAAAAAGTTTTCACAAGTAGAACATTTGGCTCAAAACTCAATCTTTCCAGTAATGAACCATTAAAAAGCTGATGAAAATTGACTTTAAAATCTTTCACTCTCAAAACCATTTCCAAGCTCCTTTAATATTAAATCCTTATTCATTTCAATTCATAATCTTTTTCAATTCAAATATTAATGAAATGAAAAAAAAGGAATCCAATTCTTTTAGTATTCAATCCACGACTCATTATTACAATAAAATAATTACAATTTGTATTCATGAGGCGTTAAATAAATGAATGAATCAAATAAAAAAAAATAAAATTGTTACAGTTAGTAAAAAAAAACACGATGAGTCTTTTCAAAATAAAGTAATCCTTGCTTATACCTTAATTTTGTGTCTATTGACATGAATATGAGACAATAATATGCCAATGAACTTCGAATCACTTTGCATTGAGATATTTTTTCTTTTTCATATACGAAATGTAAAGGTTTTTTTGTGAGGTAATTCACTCATTTGCATTCAAATCTCGGTTAATAAAAAGCAGTTTTTTTTTGAATTTTTTATTTTCATCTGAATAAGAAACTGAAAAAACAGACAAAATGAAACGTTTTATTCAAATTGAGGTGTATCCCAGACGGAATCCTTAAATAATAAAGTAATTTTTATATAAATTTTAAATGAATAAATTTAAAAGATAAAAAAATGAATTGTTGAACGTAATCAGGTGATATAAATCTTTGAAATTCAAAATAAATGTAGAACAAATTCTTGGTCAAAATCGTGAGTGAATAAAATTAGAAAGATTTCTTTCAAATTTCTTAGGAGAAAGTAACACAAAGGTGTTAAATCACTTAAGAACATTTCAAATTGTAACAAGAATTAGGTCAATTATCAAGTCCAAAGACATGAAAAACGTAGAAGGGGAATCGTTAAAATTTATTTCATTTCATATCATTCTGACTAATAGTGCTCGTTCTTTCACGTAATCGAATCTGACGAAAAAAGAAATAAAAATACAAAATATCATTTTATTTCTTTTAAAATTAAATTAATTTACTTGTAAAATGAATCCTTTTAAATTATCTCAAAATAAATTGAATTAAAATCAAGTTACAATTACAAGACATAAAAAAAAATTAAATTTTTGTTCAGAATTCATATAAAACTAAAATAAAATATAATATAAGACAAAAAAACAAAGAGAGAGAGAAAATGGAAAGGATACCATACCATCACATAATTTCCGTATTGATTATTATTGTGACTCAAATAATTTGTGGCACATTTGGACCACATGACATGTCGGTAGAAGCATACGCAAGAGTAGTCAAGCAAAGCAATGCACTGCAGTCGAACAATAATGAAAGTTTATTAGAAGGAAATAACAATAAAAGGTATAATATTTACAATATCTATATTTTTATTTTGTTTCAATGTCTGTCCTTATGTGCCAAAATCGCGAATGTTACATTTCAATTCAAGGAATTAAGGAATTTATATTGAATTTTTGTTACAAGTCATCTCATAGTGCTTGTGCCCGCTTTATTTTGCGATTGGTGAATTATCTTTTTTATTTTTTAAATGCATTTTCGGCACATTTTACATTTAGTGGAATTTTTCTAATTCGCTTAAGCCGCGGTACATTCAAAAACGACAGAAAAATTCACTGTTTTTCGAAATTCGGCAATAGAGTGAATCGGCAAGCAATGTTTTGTAGGACGGTTTCAATTAAAAGTGACTGAAAATATTCGATTTTTTTTTTATAAATTTGGTATCATTCCGAGTTTCCATGGACCATTTTTGCATAGAAGGGCAGACTTATAATTTGTCACATTGTTTGTCATTGTTATTCTCAGAACAATAAAATACGTGTATCAAGTCTTTTTTGTTCGTTTCAATAAATATTGCAATACACATTGAAAAGAACGTAATTTGACCAAAATTTTCTCAGAACATCCCTTTTGAGGTCAAATTTCACACAATTAATGTTGAAATGACCGGGAGCGTTTCCTGGCTGATTCTCACTTCCATTAAAATTCATCTTCAGTCTTTAACACATAACCAAAAGAGCCTCGAATCATGTCGCTTCACATAATTTCTATAAATTATCTAAAGAAAAGCATTTCGAAGAGGTCTCATAAACATTATTTATATGATCATTTTTAGATTTCAATATTTAACCATCAAATGCAAAATGCAACAAAAAAAAAGTAAAGAAAATTGAGAAAAACGCATTCAAGGAGAATTAATATACTCAGTTTTGGACAAAATGCCAAGAAATCATTGTTTGTTATATTGTGATATTTCTTACCACACACCAAAATCTGACTTGTTTTAATTCTCAAGTTTTTATTTAACCACACACACACACATAAAATTTATAAAGAGTTATGCCAGTCAGTTCCAGTCCAATACATTTTTGGTACATTATTTCCTTGTCTTTGTTCGAGGTTTTTCTGCTCTTTTTTTCATTTCCTTTGTACGTTCATTTTAAGATCAGGTCAATTTTATAATAAACATGCATTTGTTATCCTTTCTCCATAAAAAGATTTATAACTTGTATTAGGAAGAGTTATTTAATGCAATTATATTATTGCAGATAAAGATTTATTTTATAAATACATTAAATGGAAAGTATTGAAAAAAAAGGAAAACATCGTTTTGATTTTAAGCCATAATTGTCACTTCTGAAAATGTCAGAGGAATTATAAAAAAACAATTCAAGGAATTAAACAAGAAAAGATTAAAGTAAAAAAATTAAGATATCTTGAAATGAAGGCTGTTTTTTATTTTTTCTTTTAAATTTAAGAAAAAAAAAATTCATGATGTTTGACATGGATGACTATGCAAAAAAAATTCTTGTTATAGCAAAATAATTACAAGAAAAATCCAATTATTTTAATGTTTACACAATTTTCACAGACAAAAGACGCCATATTTCTCATAGCACACAGACCAAATGAGATATTTACATTTCCATTCAAATTTTCCAGGCACAACAATAGGAGGAAAAACCTTAAAAATAATTTATTTAAACTATAACTTTTGATTGTAGTAATAATAAAGTAATTTATGAAATGGAATTTATTTTATGACTACATGCTATTATTTTATTTTTACTCCATATTTCCTTTTCTCATCATATTCATAAATAAATCATTAAACTTTGCATATGGATATTATATGAAATGTAGATACGGAATATGAAAATATATCATTCATTCATTTCGCTTTTGGGTTGTTGATTTTTCATATTTTGAGATGGTTGAGATATGTGTGTCATTATGTCATAAAAAAAGAACGATGACGATAATGAGGCATGACGAAATGAAAATGAATTTCGAGTTTTGAGGCAGTTTTGGGACGAAAGTGCCGAATAGTACTGACTTAACAAGAATTTTGAATCAGTTTGCCGTTTTGGGGTGATCCGCCATTTTGGGTTAATCCATCATTTTGAATCAATCCACCATTTTGAATCAATCCACCATTTTGAATCAATCAGCCATTTTGAGTTGGTCGGCCATTTTGACATTTACACAGACAGACGGACAGCACGACCGTCCACAATACCCGCATTTTTAAGAAATGCTGTAAAAATCAAAAATGAAACCAATAAAAGGACCGAAAGTCACCTTTTCAGATTTCCTGAACTCATTTCGAACTTGCTGTTTTCATTGATCCACATTCATTTAAATAGTTTTCACTACTTTCCCTTCTTGGTCCTTTCTTTGAAATTGTATGTACAAATGTCGAAAAACATATTCCATTAAAAATTCACATAAAATTTATAAATATTACAACTTTTTGTCACAAAACTCCTCATAACTTTTATCACTATAACATTATAGAATTTTAATATTATTACTTAGAGGTGTATCATGGCAGAATATACGACATGTAACTTGTTTGATGAAAGTATAACATTATGAGAGAGTGTTTAAATATTAAAACGAGCATAATTATAATTAAATAACAAAATATTAGCATTATAAAATAATATTTATTCATGACACGCAGACAGAATAAGAGAAAATGTATTTGTAGGAAAAAAACACACGAAGAAAATTACTTTGGAACAAGAATTTTGCATTTCAGTGACGATAAATGTGTGTATGTGGAATGTTGAATTGTGATAAAGTATTGAGAAAGAGTGTAAGAAAAGGGAGTGAAATTGTGTAAGTAAGAAATAATAGAGTTCGTGAAGTGTACTTGAGCAAATTCACTCATGTCTTATACAAACATGAATGGTGGTTAGGTGTTGAATGTTGTGGAAAATTAAAAACCATTAGAAATTTGTGTGTGTGTTTGTATGTTGAAAGTATTCACTAATGTTGTAAAGTTTAGTGGTCGTTAAGAAAATGATTATGTGCCTTTTGTGTGATTAACAGTCGGATTTTATTACCTTAACTGACGCATTATTTATTCATACAAGTGACTTTTAACCTTTCTTATTAAAATAAAATTCCTTTTAAATTTTCTTTAAGTGAAAATCACTCTGTCCAGGTCAACAGTCAATTAAGAGGACGTGCAATTCAATCTTCATCATCAGATGTCATACATCAACAACAACAACAATATCAATATTTGATGAAACCACATTCCCATGATAGTAAAATGATTGTATATCCATCATCATATGCAGATCGTAGGAATGAAATGTCATCCAATTCAAATTTAGATCAAGGTAAGAGGAAAAACAATAATAACCAAAAATTCCTAAAATAAGTCAAGTGTGGATGCTTATCTGAACTGTAAATTTTCAATGAAATTGATTTTTTTAAAAAAAATATCCATTTCACGTTACTGAAATGTCATAGGACAGATTTAGCAGTATTTTAATTTAATGACCCTCATTCCCATTATTCAGAGTCCACCACTGGATTCAGTAAAACTTCATGAATGTGTCAACGGGATTCCGGGAATTCCGAAATAAATTTAAAATCAATTTAAATGTCAATCTACTAATTTCACTTTAAACTTAGAAATTTAATTTTGAATTCAATTAGTGCGTGATTTAAGTGATTTTCATGGAAATAAAACAAATATATTTCATCTATAATAGATATTCGTCGACTTAAGAAGCCTCTGCCAAAGCCAGATCCAAAACCGATGAAAAGTGGCTATCAATATTCGAAACCATCAGTTAAACGTAAGTATTTTTTTTACTTTATCGAATTTCAATTAATAATCACTCTGATTTCTGTGAATTCATATCAACATAAATTTTAACTGCAAAATAAATAAGTACATATAAATGAACTTATACACAAATTTACAGCTGACCGAACTAATCCAACATCGAATCCAATAAAAACCACATCCTTTTTCCTTCCTACTATCATTCCCGACTCTCATGCATTATTTTTCAATAATGATTTCGTACACTCACCTGACATCCATTTAAATCCACCCAATATCGAGGCAATGAATTCAGCAAAATCAAATGAAATGAGTTTGGCTGTAACGAAAAATAACATAAAAGATGAATTAATGAAAGAACTAATTAAAAGTGGATCTGATACAAATTTCCCGCCAAATCATCAAAGTTCATATGATACACCAAGTGAAGTGGACCCAATTGGATCGAGTTACATACCGCCAGCATCTGGTCCCGTTAAAATTTATCCAGTTTATACACGTGAAGAGAAGAATTCAAGTGATTTTGATCCAAGTTTGCATGTTTTTCCGCCAAATTCAAATGTGACATATACAGGCACGAATTTCATGTTGTATCCTGGGACGAGCTACATTCCACCAGCGTCAGGAATTCCTGGTGAAAGTAAGCCTGAAGGTTTTAAGGCAAATCCATATTTGCCACCTCGGACGTCTACAAGTAAAAACCCGACTGTGAATTATCTTCCTCCAAAGTTAAATGAAATCAATGAAATGGGCGTGAAAGAACCGGAAACTTCGGATGATTTGAATGCATTTCCACCAAATATTCATTCCATTTACAGGGATGAAATGGAAAAAGCTAATAATTATAATAAAGTACCTGAAACGAGTTACCTTCCTGCTCCATCTGGAAATGTGGAAGACGCTGAAAATGAGTTAAAACAGCCAAATGATGAGTATTTACCGCCTTCAAAGGGATTGAACTCATTTCCACCAAATATCGATATTGAATACCTTCCTCCGGAAATGCAAGCACAATTAATGGGTGATAGTTACATTCCACCTCCTTCAGGGAATCAAAATGACTTTAAAACGCCTCCTACTTATCTGCCTCCTGTTTCATATTTACCACCAACAACTACTAGTACTCCTAAGCCAGTAACTTACCTTGTGTCCTATCTTCCACCAACTACCACTACCCCTCAACCAGTGACAATTATGACTACTCAAACAATGAAACCACCAGTGATGATTAGTTATTTGCCTCCCTCAGCACCTGCACCACCACCACCTCAACAGCCGCCTCAAATTTTGTTGCCGACTCCAGTGCCGCAATATTTACCGCCATCAGCACCACAAATGATGATGCCAAGCGGAATGGACCAACCATCAGTTCCAGAAATCACCATGCCAAGTGATGCAATGCTAAAAGACATCAAACCCTGGGATGACCCACACTCTGATATTGTTTTCGATGACCCGCATCATCATCATCATGATCATCAACATCATGAAATCTATTTTGATCATCATGATATCATCACAACGACTCAACCACCACCACCGCCACCCCCTCCTTCGATCAAGAAATATGGTCATTATTATCTCTTGATCAAACTATGGTACGTCCCGTTAATATTCACAATTTGGTTTTCATTTTACATTGCATTCATTTTACTCAAATCACTTGGAAGGCATAAGGTAATTTCAATTTCTATTTATATTTTCATCAAACGATAATTTAAAAAAAAAAACCATTAAACAGGCATACTGGCCAAATCACACAAAACTGAGAAAGAGGTCAATCATTGAAAATTCACCACTTGTCGCATTATCATCAATTTTTGCAGCAAATAATTTTCAAAATGTCTCACATAAACAAATAACGGATCGTGTCGATGATTTGACGTGTAAAGTGAAGTCGTATATCGATAGTTTTATGTATAAATATTTATAGTGATAATAATTGTACTGATTTGTATTAAATTGATATTAAATAACGTATTTTTTTTGAATAAAAATTTGAAAATAAATTCATATGAAATTTCTTGGTTTTTTTTCAATGAAATTTTGTTATGACTCAATAAATTATTAAATTTCAAGGTCAATTAATTCTCTTTTTTTATTTTTTTTCATAGAAATGCTTCGAAGGTTAAATTTCCGACCAAATAATCGAAAATTATCAGGAGATTTGAGTATGATTGCATTTTTTTGTCACTTAAACGTATTTTAATTGAATTTTTCCATTAAATTAGTTCCTTTTGAGGCTGATAACAATATTGGCACAATTCAAGTCGGAGCCGACGGAAGTTTGCATCCATGGTACAGCAAAAATGTAGCAAAAGGTGATATGACAAGTAGTGACGATTCAACACTCATGATGACGCCTAATCCAATGGAATCTGATGCACCTTCAGATGATGATCACAAAAATTTTCCATCAGATTTCATTTTTAATGGCACTTCATTTGATTTTCCACACCACTCATATTACCCACATGCATTTTACGATGAGCATCATGACGATCACCATCATTATCATGAAACAACAACAACAACTACAACCGAAGCACCAGTTAAATCAAAACCCATGTATGCTCATTATCAATTGAGATTGAAATTTTGGTACGCTAATTTAGCATTTGCGATATGGTTCATCTTTTATTGTGTTTATTTGATGGTCAAGTCACTGGGACGGCATAAGGTATGAAAAATATTCATTTTTTTTTTGCATAAGGGGAGAAATATAAATAAAATTTCCGATGCCTTTATTTTTTGCTATAAATTTGTACACTGATTCTTCATGTCATTCTAAGCATCAATGCAAAAAAAAAATTTTTTCTATACACACGTTCTCGAGATATCGCGCTTTGAAATTTCGCGAATGGCGCGCGAGGCCATTTTTTGACTTGTGATATCTCGAGAACCACAAAACGTAGAAAAAATTCTAAATATGTTTTGGAAAGATCTGAAGGATATCTTTATTAATTAATTATAATATTTAAGATAATTATTAATTTCATAACTAAATTTTAATTTAAAACACTGTTTTGCCATTTTCTAGTATTGGGACGGGTTCAATTTTTATTTTTTTTACATGATTTTGTAGCTTTTATATTCAGCAATAGATTTATTTTGGTTTTGGTTAGTGCAACCTAGAGTTTATAAAGATTCATAGCCTTAAAAAGCGTTTTAATTACATTTTTATTAAAAAAAAGTTTTGTATGATGCGTACCAAACATTTGAGTAATGTAAGACACCTAAATGAATCACCAAAAGTATCAATATTCTTGTTTTTGTATAAAAAAGTCACCATCACAATTTTTTAATGAAAAATCCCTCTTTTAGGCCCTGAATCTTTAAAAACTCTAGGTTGCACTAACCAAAACCAAAATAAATCTATTGCTGAATATAAAAGCTACAAAATCATGTAAAAAAATTAAAAATTGAACCCGTCCCAATACTAGAAAATGGCAAAACAGTGTTTTAAATTAAAATTTAGTTATGAAATTAATAATTATTTTAAATATTATAATTAATTAATAAAGATATCCTTCAGATCTTTCCAAAACATATTTAGAATTTTTTCTACGTTTTGTGGTTCTCGAGATATCACAAGTCAAAAAATGGCCCCGCGCGCCATTCGCGAAATTTCAAAGCGCGATATCTCGAGAACGTGTGTATGGAAATTTTTTTTTTTTTGCATTGATGCTTAGAATGACATGAAGAACCAGTGTACAAATTTATAGCAAAAAATAAAGGCATCGGAAATTTTATTTATATTTCTCCCCATAAATGACTTTCAATTAATGGAAATTCAATTTTTTCATCTAGACACGATTTCCGAATCATGCAACATTAAGAAAACGTGAAATTGAGGATCTAATTCAAATAAAAGATGACAAAATAGATTTAGTTTATCGTTATATAATGAAACACCTTGAAAATTTTAATAATAAGGATTATAATAAATTTCAAATTTAAGTTCTATATTGATGTTGTGTCATTTTTAAACTCGTGGGTGGGTGGGTGTCTCGTTGTAATTTAAATAAAAAAGTAATAATTTTATTATTATTATTTTTTTTTTTGGCGAACATTATTGACAAATTTATGAGGAAAATATTCGTTTATGGCATAAAACATTAGTGGAAAGGCAAAAACCTGTTGTTTTGATAACAAAAAAATAAAAATATCTTCTTACAAATTGTTTTGTTTCGTTTTTTTTTCCTTCGTTTTTGTTATTTAAATGTAATTTCTTTCGCATAATTTTCTCTTCCATCACTTTCCATTTTGAACTTATACATCTTTGTTTACCTTTATTTGCATGTGTGTTTGACTTGGAATTTTTCTTTCTTTGTTTTTGGTATATTTTATTTTAAGATTGCCATTATTTTGAATTTAACAACAAACAGCTTAGAGCACAGTGCAATAATTTTTCGATAAGGTGACTCAAGATACTCAAAATTTTTTTGGGATTTAGAATAATTCATGAAATTTGCTTAATTTACGTGAAGGTAAGAATAGAATTTTTGTAATTTTTAAATTTTTTGCTGAGCAAGCCTTTCTTTAATTTTTTTTCATAATTTTCTGAGTTTACCGAAAATTTTAATGTCCATTTTTCCGAACTTATTCTGCTTTTCAATACGAATTGGTCTTCAACGATTAAAAGTAAGTATTTTTTTATATTTTTACCTCATGCTGGAATTCCTCTCGATGACAATAAATTTATCTTCAGGCCAGGAGAAGGAGGAGCTGGAAAAAGAATTAAAGCCTTCAAAAAGGTGGCTCAAGAATGTCTCGACAGGCGATGTGACATGTTCAAAGTGGACGCTATAGTCCAACCATCAAAGAGCCCGAAAAGATGGGCTTCAAAAAGCCGAACAAGAAACGCCGTCAGGATGACAGCAAAGAAAAAAAAAAATTTGGCTTACTTCCAGTTCCAAATTTATGATACGGATGTTTAGGATCAGCTAATTCTTGTCATATTCTCCATGTATCTATAATTAAATTTTTATCATGTTCCGAATTAACTGCATTAATTTCTCGATTTTGTTGCACAGTGATCTCCACATGAACAATTGCGATATGATAACTTTTTTTTCAACTTATGAAATAAAATGGAAAAAAATAAGAAAAAAAGAAATAACAACATAAACAGATCACATATAAACTCATTTTCATTTTTTGTTCATTTACCACGCAAAATACCCAAAAAAAAATAAAACTAAGCTTCTTTAAAAGAAACATCAATTTTTTTTATTCTCTGTTTATTTATTCAGAACAAAAATAGGATAAATGTGTTTCGAATTTTTTTTCTCATTTTATTTTTATGTAAATTGTTGCTTCATCTTCTAACATATTACCATAAATTCTGTGTTAAATTCCTACATTTGCTTCTTACCTTCCATCGAAAGAGCCTAATTTGAATTTTTTAAGAAGAAAATTCCAATGAAAAAAAATGTGGAAATACAATAATAATCATAGTAACTCTATTAACAGCAATAAACGTTAAATTCAAATTCAAAGAAAAAAAAATAAATTAAATTCAGTATACAATAAAAAAAGTTTCCTAAGAACTAATTTTCCATGCTCAATTTAATAATATTTTAATACACATTTCACATGTCTGTAACAATTTACAATTTATTACTCTCGCATTGTACTTTAGTTCTAGTTTTAATTACTTACATATTTTTCTTAATTTTCTGCTCAATTAAGTGTGTATCAAATTTAATTTTGTCATGGAACAATTCAAGTTAACAAAATCTCTTTTAAATACCAGACAAAAGGAAATATTTCAAGTAATCTGTGCAAAGAAGCATTATGAAAGTATTCAGAAAATTTTTGATTTTGATTTTGCTGATTGGAATTCCTGGTAAAGTGAAGTTAATGGTAGGTGATACAAAGGAATACCGAAAATATACGGATTGGATTGTGAGTTTAATGTTTGGAAATAACGTTTTTTGTCATGGTATGATCGTGCATGTGCGATGGGTTCTCACAACTGCGACATGTTTTGAAATGTAAGTTAATTTTCTTATTATTTATCCAAATATTTTAATATAAACAATATTTTCAGAGCGAAGGGCTTAAAAGTGTATGCAGTGAGACTGGCATTTGGAGCTTACAGAGCTAACAGCAAATTTACAGGGAATCGCACTATTGATTATGGTGTCATTTTACCACAATTTGATGCGAAATCCAATTCATTTGAACAAAATTTGCCATTTGATATTGCGATGTTGAAAGTAAAACTTGATTTTCCCGTGAGTTTGAGTAGACCAATTCCAAATTGTAAGAACTGACTTTGAAATTGAAATTATTTCAAAAAATGTATTAATAAATTTTATTTTAAGGGTATCAACTGCCATGGAAGACAAAAATCGCTATTTACAGCTTCGGACAAAATCAGATATTGAGTTATGGTACTGGACTTACTCGTCTTGACTTTTGTCTCAGCTCAACGATACGCAATGGTATTAAAGAAGCCCTTATATGTTATGATGTACCAGGCGTTTCCATGAATGATGATTCAGATCGTGGGGGTGAGACACTTTCTTATAATTTAAGCCCCCAATTTCAAGATTTTTCTTCCTCACAGCTCCAATTCTAACCGGATCACCACAAAATAATGCAACAAAAGATCAGCTTTTAATCGGACTTTACACATCGTCATACAATTACGATGATGACAAGGAAAAACAAGTAACCAAATTTGTCGCTGTAAATTTAGCAAATTTCTATGCATGGATTTCTTGGATTATACTCGAACTATTTCCACCACCTTCAGCTGTACCACCGGATAATACGGTTTATTTTGGCACTGGTGAAATAAATGAAACCCTGAAACCATATCAATGTCGTAGAATTGCAATTTGGCTGGATAATGAGCCATTTAATCAGAAAAAACCGTTGGAATATGATTTTTGTAAACGATTTACTCGATCATTTTAATTTAATTTAATTTTATTTAATATTCAATTTAATCATTTATACAATATTTTGGACTTAAATCTAAATTTATAACTTAAATTTATTTGATTATTGGTCATGATTGTGCCTTATGATAAAAAAAAAATAATAAGTATTCAGTATTTTATGTTACATTCTTAAAGTTACGATAAAAATAACAAGTCTTCAAATTAAAATTAGGATGAATTACATTAAAATAGACAACGATGAGTCAACTTTATCATATTGTATTGTGGTTTGGACTAAACGATTGGACCAAAGCTTTGTCCCAGTGATACTTTTCAGAAATGATACAGACGGTGGCCGTGTTGTGAGTCGACCTTTAGTCAGATGAAGTCAAAACAGGTTTAAGGGAGCTACGATTAAAAAATTAAAAGAGAAGATGCAGAACACGGATCCCTGGGTTTCAAATGTTGTCTCTTTTCATCTCAGAAATTAACTGAGATAGAAAGAGAGCTTTGAGGTTTGTCAAAATCTGTCATCACTCTAACCCTTATAGCCATAGCTTCAGAGTGGTCTGTTGGAACGAGGCCTGGTTTTATATGTTGGTCCACACTCGTTGCTTATGGGTTGAAACTCTCCTGGATTTTTTTTATTTAAGTTAAATCTGCCTTTTAAATTTAATTAAAATCAAATCAATGATAAGGTCAATTCATCGTTAAAAATTAAATTTCACTTAAAAAAATTTCTTAGCTATAATGAAAGTATTTCCTCAACCGTTTTTTAAGCCCATCTTAAAATTTTATACATAACTTAACAAAAAATTATTATTAAAGACCTTAAATTTTAATTAACCTAAATAATATCAAGTTACAAGAGCTCTCAATAGATTCTTAATAAATCAACCTAAATAAATGTATTTTTCCTTCATTCATTTTTATTTATCCAATCATCTAAAATTCAAGAGCTAAGCTATATCAACACTCGAAAGAGTTTCATTTTATTATTTTTTTTAACGATTCCTTTCAATTTTCCATTCAACTGTAAAGTAATCGAAAATTTTCTTTAGAATTCATTTAATTGGGTGAAGAGCCTGCTTCAAACATCTTGAAACGTTACATAATTGCATGAGATGATTTAGAATTTTGCAACCATTTTTCCTATTTATTTGTATTTCTACTTTGAATGTTGTATTAAATAAAATAGAATTCAATTTATTTGAACATTTTCATTTTTTTTTTAAAAGGTAATTACAAAATTCAATTAATGGTACTTTGAATAGAATTTTCATTGAAGCATTTTTAGGAGAAGAGGAAATTTTTGTAATTAATGTCATGTTAAATTTTTTTTTCCGGGATTGTGTTTGACATAATTTTAAATGGATTTAATATAAAATAATTCAATTGATATTTTTATATGAGATTTTGTCTTAAATTTAATTTAAAAAACGACATTATTTACACTTCGACATTCATTGATGTTTTGACAACTGATTCTCGTAGGTTGTCAGCAAAAATTGGGCCTCTGCTGTTAAAACTCTTATTACTTACTCTTTCCTGACTACTGCCACTTGAAGCACTATAAAGCATACCTGGACTGTGTTTCAGTTTGTCTCGACTAAAATTACGGATACCAGAATTTGATTTTACGGGTAGGAGTGTCACTAAAGGAGTGTTACGTGGAGTTGTTGTATGAACCGGTGTAGTTGACGATGACATTACCTGACTTTGTTTTAATATTTCTTCATATGCATTTGGATCGACAACTTCAACTTCAGCTTGACCCATAAACATCGTTTCAGATGATGTGTCGTAATATGTTGGAGATGCATCAGAAGTGCGATAAATGATTGGATTTGGATTACTTGTGGTCGTTGATGTTGAAGTTGTAGGTGGGGCACGAGTTGTTGTCTTTACTGTAATGAGTTTCGGTGCTGTAGTTGTTTGTTTGTAGATAATCCTTGGACTTGTGGTTCCTCTTTTTGTTGATGTTGCCGGTCGTTTTGTGGTTGAAGTTACAGGTCTTTTAGTTGTTGAAGTTGTTGTTAGCCGTTTTGTGCTCAATTTCCTTGTTGTAGTAGGTGCACTTGTTGTTGTCGTTGTTGTAGTTGAGGTACTCATTGCTTGTGTCACTTTCTTGTTTTGCATTGAAAATGGAGGAGCCTTACTTGAAACTTCTTGCTCAATACCGATTTTTGAAGCAATTGTATCGAAAATTGATGATATTCCAGGTAAATTGACATCAGTCAAATTTTGCTTCTGAACCTTCATTTCATCTAAACTCTCGTCTGAGACAACTGGAGGTTGGGAATTCTCAACAACAAGTGCTTGTAAGGTTTCGTTATAAACTTTTCGCATTCCCATGTTTTCAAATGGTGTGACACGAGTTCCATTGACAAATTCCCATTTAGATCCAATTGGGAAGAGTTGCGGGGCATCACTCCAAACCGAAGAAGTGTCAGCTGTACTTGTAACTAGTGTTGGTTCAGTGACAGGTTTTTTAATCTCTTCTGGTGCAGTGCTTGGTTTCTCTGTTGGTTTAAATTTATTTTGCATGATATAATCTTTAAAATTTACGATCGATAATTTCTCTCCTGACCCGATTGCCTCAATGTCAGAATCCCCAGCACGTGATTCCAGTTTATTTTCCCCGAAATATGTGTCATTTACATTTTTATCGGGTGTTCCCAATATTTTTGAATTATCATCTTCTTCTTCTTCTTCACTTTCAGATTCAGGAATTTCTGTTGTAGTTGTTGTTTTAGTTGAGGAAATTTCTGAACTGGTACTTGTGACACTTTTCATGGTAGTTGAAGTGATTTCAGGTCGTTTAACAATCACACCCCCTCCCAAATATTCAAATTTATCTTGATTGACCGTATAATTTTTGACAACACTAGCTGGCGTTGCAGTGTCTGTCAAATCATATGCGAATTGTGTTGGATCATCTGTCAATTTATTGACAGGTAACGGATATGGTCGGACATCCATTGCACCTAAATGTTCAATTTCGGAAGTGCGTTCAGTAAAACCAGGATTATTAAATGCCTTGTAATAAATTAATCCACCGGAACTGTCAACATAGCTTTGTTCAATTGAATCTAGGGCTGGCATTTTGTTGCGATACATTAAAAGCTCATCTTTGATATTGAGTGGAGGAGGTGAATCTTTTTTAACTGAATGATTTTTCTCCAATGAAGTATCAGTTTCATTCTCATTTTTATTTGCAATACCTTCCTTTATGCTGCTTGTACTTGTCTCGATCTTGGGCGTATTTGGGTTGATTGGATGCCAAGGCTCTTCATCTATCACTGGACTATTAGTGAATAAGTTCAAATCTAATTTCGGTACATTATTTGATGCATTTTTGTTATCAGGAATGAAATCTCCTCCAACAATCTCCGTTTTCAATAAATCTTTTAATACTTGCATTCCAATGGAACCAGGTTTCGGTTTATTTGAACCCATTTCCGAATTTTTCACCTGAATCTTCTTAGTTTGATCCACCGTAGTGTCAATCATTTTTTCAGTTGAACCAATGTTGGATGTCGTTGATTTAACTGTTGGAGTTGTTGTGGTGATTCTTTGTGTAGGTTTCATGGTTGTTGTTGTTGATGTTTTCACAACAGATCCCTTTTTCGTACTTGACACTGTCACAGTACTAATTTTACTTGTCTTTTCAATTTTTCCTGTTGTACTCGTGTTATTTCCTCGAGTTCCTACTGTCTTCTTATTATTATTATCACTGATTTTAATCGAAGCCGGGCTGATCATGAACGGTTTAAGGGTTGAAGTTGTTTTAAGTGACTCTCGATTTCTGGTGATATCTGCTTCGGTTTTTGTCACTTCAAATGATCCCTGGATGACGGTCAATGAATCAAGATCAATATCCGGCTCATGTATCAGTGGCTTGTCAGTTGTCACAGGTTTTGTATTGGGTTTTGAGAAAATTTTGGGTGATGATGATGAAATTTTTTGCAATGGACGTTCAATGATGCCAGCCTTCTTTGTATTTTGAGATTTTCCTTGTTCAATGATTTTTGGAGAATCGTTTCCATTGGAATTTGTATCAGGAGGCTTTTGATGATGAAAAAAATGAATTGAAATTCATGTTAAATGTAAATTAAACAAAAAAATTACCGGATGAATGAATGATGCCGATTGAAGCACATCTTTGTCCAATAATCGTTTTATGTGAATGCTGTCAGGATTTACAAATAAATCTTTATATTCTGGTACTGGAAGGGCAATTTCATTTAAAAACGCATGTTTAATATGCTCCTCCACATTATTAATGGTTCTAAAATACACAGAGAAATTGAAATTAAATTATAATTTATCATTATGATGAGTATGAAAAAAAAAATTAATTACTCACACTTGAATTTTTCTCATATCCAAAAATACTCGGAATGTCAGATTAATGAATGGGCCATCACCGAAACTTGATATATTAATTTTTGCAACAGTAAGACCAGCATGTTCCAGAGCATTCTTCAATAAACGTTCATAAAATGTGCTTTTCTGTTGGTATGCTAAAGACTGTGGATTTTTAAGTGACGCAGTAAAAATATCGCCCTTAGTCACTGACATTGTGCTATCAAATATCAAAATTGCTATTATAGTGATGATGATGATGAGGATAAAAGGAAAAAAAAATGAAAAATAATTAGTTAAATTAAAATTGCTGTCTTTTCATGCTTGAATACAAATTTTCGGATGCTTTTGACGAGCATAAAAATGATTTAATATTAAAATGAAAATATTTAAATAAAATTTTTTTTTCACAACTTACAATCACTTTGATCCGACCTAAATGTACTAAAATAAAATGCCAGTCCAGCAACTGCTAGTACTGCAAGTACCACAATCATTGCGGCTGACATCAGCAGTATGGAAAATGATTTAATATTTCTTCGTCGTTTTTTGCCGCTATTATGGTGTGAATAAATGCTTGGCGATATATTTCGACTGTCAGTGCCACCGATACCAGTACCAGTACCACCACGCCACAATCCCCACGATGTATAGCCATAATGACTGTTGCTACTTAAACTCAAGTCTGTCGCATATGAATATTTATTGTAAGCAGATGAGGGTGATGCATGAGGCAATAATGTCCCGGCACGATGATGTCCTAGTGTATTGTGATATGATGAATAGTCGTTTCCCTGAAATGAAAAAAAATAAAAATATTTTTGTGAGAAAAAGTGAAAATGACAAATACTTGATCATGACACATGTAAAAAAATTGTTAAAAAAAATAATGAAATTTAATGAGCTTTTTGAAGGAAGTGAAATTATGTCATTGTTCCTCTTTGCCTCACTCTTAATATGCACATAACTTGTCATATGATTATTCATTTTAACATCATCATCACTGTCATTCACTCATTTTTTAAATGTTTACTTTGCTATTGAAATTTAACATCCTGATACTGTTAAGGAAAATATTTTGTTTAAAAACACTTTTTTAATAATAAAATTTTCAGAATGGAAATCAACTAATGAGAAATTTCATGTCAAAGGAAGCACATTTTATGATGTAAGTAAAAGTTTTTGTTTAAATTTTAATTTGAGCTCCAACAAACATTCTTTGAAAGATCAATTCCGATAAAAAATATTTGAAATAAGATGCACGTTTCCAATATTTAACGGTATTTTTTGTTATTTTTACATCGATGGTGTGAACACATTTTTGTGAAACCGCGTCAAATTTAATAAAACTTTCATCATGTCTTCTTTTATCTCCTAACATTTTTCTTAGAATTCCTTTAACGTATGCTTGTAAAAATATACGCACTGTCAATATCCATTCACCTAAATATCTTAAGATTCCTTTTATAAATTGCCAGATAAACCATATTTCCGCCTCGTATCAGTCATTGTGTCATTATATTGTTAAAACATGATATGTCGTTTGTTGCTTTTTTTTTTCTTGTTGTTGTTGGTGGTGTTACGACTCACATCCATAAATATATTTTGACAAAATACCTAACGTGACTAGACTTTTAAATGAATTGTTATCTAAATATTTGATGTTGCTTTGGGATGATGACATTGGTATTGATCTTTATTTATTTAAACACAAAAGAAATGTAAGGAGATTGATGGAACGTTGTCGTGAAATGTTGCAATTGATGAAAATTTAATATTAAACACGAGGTCTTTTGTTATTTGAAATACAAAGACAATGACAAAGGAAAACAATGTAATGATATAATTTTATTTTTAAATGAAACTTTTTTAATTTAATTTCAATTTAATTTTGATTGATAAAGTTTTAGTCAAAAAAATTACAAATTAAAACTATGTTTCAAGAATCATAAGCTTATGTGAGTTGTCAGAGTTAACATTCATACAATTACTCGTTTGTAACGATGCCTCAAGGATTTTCATATTAATATAATTCGCAATTCCAGTGAACTTGGATAAAAATTTGAGTATGTTGAGTAATTTTTTATATGATTTAATGTTTATTTCAGCTAAACATGTTTGTGGTCTGGAAAAATGTGCTTATGGAAATTGTTGAAGATTGTTTTTCAAGTTTTTTTTTTCCATTTTTCGGAAATTGTTATGTTATTTTTGGAATTTCATTTAAAAGCTTGTTTATCCAGAGACGGAACATAACAAGGATCTAAAATAAATATGAAATTTTCAAAATCACGGAAATGTGACTTCAGTAATACAAATATTTTTTAATGGATGCCAGACTTTCTTATCAAAGCCCATTTAAAAAAAAACTTGAACTTCATCGATTCAAAATTTTGAATCCTTTTTTCGTAAGAGTTTCTTTTTTCCATCTCTGTTCAAATGCTTATGGCATATCTTGAAAAATGAAGTCATCAGACATGAATAAGTGAATGAAAAATGCATCATAAAATTAAATTTTATAAATATTTTGTTTCATTTTTTACTCAAGAAAAAAATAACGATAAGGAAACGTAATTTTGATCATATTTCAATGCGGATTTAAGATCATGGTTTTAATCTCTTGAACTGCTTCCTTGGTCTCTTAAATCAAAAATCGTTTTTTTTTCCGGGGAATATCCCCTTATGTAAGGATGAGACCATGTAAATATTATCAGAGTGCAGAACAAAATATCTCTTTTCTCTTTTTCTCTTTATTTTATTTTTTTTTTAAAAGCATTAAAAATCATTTTTGAAAAGATTAAATTTGTTACATGTTACCGAGAAAATATTTTTTTTAAATATTTCAAGTTTCAATTTCATTTTCATAAAACAAATTATTTTATTAAAAAAAAAACAGTAAAAAAAACATAAAATTTTTTGATGACGAATGACGTATTTCATTATTTTAACATCAAATCATTTAAATTTCAATCAAAATCGTCTTTTGTGAATCAATTCATTTAGATTTGGAATTGAAATTGGAATCGAAGCGTCTCTATTATTCTATTTTTGTGTGTGTGTGTGTGTTTGTGTTGCATATTCACAGATGAGGACCAAATTTTCTGAAATAGAAAAAAAAATACACACACACACAATACAACAACAACAAATAATAATAATAATAATAATACCAAAGTTGTTAAGCATTTAAATTGTGTCATGTGTGTGTGTTTGTGTGTGTGTGTGTAGGTGTGTTTGATTGTGTCTCTGAGCTCTCTGGTTCGAAAAGCCCGTAGCTACAAAAAAATAATAGGCAAAAAAATCGCATTCACACACACACATAGTTTGTCATCAATTGAAAAATATTTTCCTGGCAATAGTCCAGCACATGCATAGAGATTTTTCCTTCTATTGTTCATCATCTTTAGGTTCTGTTTTGTTATTATTGTTATTCTCATGTTATTATTCTATTTGAATGTGCATATGAAAAACTTCTCGAGTTTAACCGATTGAAATGCTAAAAGCTAACAAAAATAATAGCTTGGTTTCAATACATTTATATAGATGTTTGTTTGTGTTGCCCTGAGAATATGAGAAAGATTCGTCTGTGAGATAAAAAAAAAGTATAAAAAGGAGTTAAATCATAGACAGACACAAAAAATCTTATATTGAGCACATATGTGTCGTGTGTGCATTAAAGTGTAAAAGATGAAGTTGTTCGAAAATCGTATCTTGATGTTCGTGCTCAGTTTGTTTGCCAACAGCTTTTTAGTTGAACAAATAAGGTAATGTCTCTTTATTTTCAAGACAAAAATGGGGTTTGCAAATATTTTGACCAATTAATAATTTTAGTGAGACTTACTGCCCTGTGGCATGGGAAATCATCAAACAAGGCACTTGATGCATCAAAAAGCCATTCATTCAAAGTTTTTGCCCAATTTTTTCGCTCTTTAAAAAAAAAAATGATATATTCCTAAATTTAAGGAGAAAATGATGTGAGACAAACTTTTAGAGAATATGTCAAGCTTTAACATTGCTGAATTGATCATGAACATCTTCCAGACATTTTGAGGCCAAAAAAAGGAGTAACACCTTCCTATTGTTAGAGACAAATATGATTTAAAAAAATGGCTTGCAAATCATAATTTATAGTTTTCCCTACCCTGTTTGAACCATTTTAACATTATAGAAACAATAATCATCAGTAAAATCCCCTTTTTGCTATCACATAACGCTTTAAAATCAAGATTTGGCAACAAACCATGCACTTTTTCTCTATCACCAGTATGACCTGAACAAACTGGACACAAAAATCATCTCATATACTCAGAGATATAATCAGAGTGAGATGAGTTGTTATTACGGTTGATTTTTGGCATAAGTATCCTTTCAAAAGATCCAAAAATGAAATAAAAAGTACACAAATTGAATACAAACCATCTCGTACCTTAAACACAAAATATGTATCCATAAAACTTTGTTTCTTAATTGCATATTATTAATTTTATTAAATAACATATTTCTGTGTATCAGTTTGACCCTTACTGAAATTTTGTCTTGTTTTAAATTTAAATTTAAAAAAAAATTAATATAATAAAACATTTTAAACTTAGTTTAATGAAATTTTGGCCTATTCTCGTCTTTTTTTTACTCATGATGATAAAATGAAACAAATAGACACACATTCTCATTTTTAGAAAATTAAATCACGTCCATAAATTGTTTAAATTTAGAATTTGTTTTCACCGTGTCATATGTGTGTGTGTGTGTGCTATATGTGAATAGGAAAACAAGGATATTTTTGAGATTAAAGTTGTAACGCATGTACCACATAACAAAATAATTTTCTATAGAGCTCTCAACTCCGAAAAATTTGTGTACGTGGCAAGCATTTTATATATGAAAATAAATATAATAATAATAAAACTAAACAAAATATATATTTTAAAATATCTCTGATGTGTTGTTGGTTTTATAATAACAATAATAATAATAATAGGATGCAGTGATTTTTAGATTAGATTTTGTACAAGAGTTGTTTTTCGGACATGACTCTACATATTTTTTAACTATTCTATATACGAGAAACACTTGAATAAGTTATTTATGTGAAATTTAATATTTATAAATGAATATGAATAAAGTGTAATAATAAAATAGATGAAAGGGCACGTTTCAAGCCATGATGATGATGATTATTATTAGTATTTATTTTTGGATGAGCATCTATTTTGGAAAAGTTTTATGATATCTAAGACTATAATTAATGTAATATTCAGAAGGAAGGTGATGAATCGGAATCAAATTGCAGATTAAAATAAGGATGGAAAGGTTCAACTTCAAAATAAGTTGGCATAGAACTATACCTATTGGGTGCGGATTCGGCCGGTTGTGAGGATTAGTGGCAGAAATCCATCTCAGACGTACGTATTACGCCTTCAAGGGTAAGTATAGGCAGGTTCCTGAGTTTCATGAAGACTTTGGTAGAAATGATACTGAAATGACTAAGGAATGGTACTTAATGTATACATTGTGTAAGAAAGAAACAGAAAAAGGAGATATAGTTTGTCAAGAAAAGAGAAAGAAATATAAGTCTTCCCTGAGTGAGAATATTACAGAACTCGAAATCTTACGCAAATTAATCTAAAGGCATTCTTGAACTGAAACTTCTTTTGATATATGATTTTTTAAAGAACAGATCAAATTTCTAGGACAGTCTCAGAAGAGAACTAGCATATCCAACGATCCTTAAATAATCATGGTTAATGAAAATAAGGTAAGGTAAGTTGAAAGCAAGATCACAAAAATACAATAGTTCCAATGGTTGGTATACGCTTGTCTCATCATGATCATCAACCTATAAAAAAATTGACTCTCGGCTTTTCTCACATCTCATTTTTAAGTTACTCAATTAAAGTTAAAGGCTAAATAACAGTAGCGGCTGCTTGGGATGACAAGATAAAAGTCAAACCCCTCTGATGGTGATATCAAATGGCAGGCTGTTGGCTTGAGATCAAGCTCCTATAAATCTAGATCTAATGCTTAATTCCCGATCCAAAAGCTTAACTCGGCTTTTCGTCTTTGATATAACTCAAGCATTTCTTTAGTTTATAAGTATTTCAACCATTGTTTAAAGTTATTCAAGCCCACAAAAGGACACAATGAAATTATCTCACATCCATTTAAAACAGAAAAACTTTTCGCAACAAAAAAAAAACTTTTATATTATCCATAGATCAGATCCGTGATAATTTGATTCAATATTTAATTTTCTCAATCAAACACAAATAAAAAGAACATAAAATAAAAGAAAGTTGTTCTTATTATTTCACACTCTCATCTATTTCAATTTCTACTCATATATAAATTTCCGTCATTCATTCAAATTAACTCTGATAGAAAAAATAATAAATAAGAAAAAATGATTTTTATCAATTTAACCATCATCATCATCATCATAAAGTGACCACAATAAACTTAATTTTTTTTTGCTTTCTGTTTTCTCAACCCACAAATTGTTATCATTTAAACACACAATATTAAGAAATTATGATCATATGATACCACGGATTGGCACTTCTAATAAATTTCATAATATTAACATTATTTAAAGTGAAAAATTAGCTCAAATTATAACACACTCTCTCACTGTATATTCACTTCATATGGTTATTTTTTTTGCATTTCATTTCATTTCATTTAGAAAGAAATTAAGAGCACACATTACCGTTAAATATAATGCGTTTTTAGATTTGCTTTAACATACATGTGTGTGTGGTAAGCCTGTTGCAAATGTTGTTTAGTTATTGCATGTTTTTGGATTATATTGCAACACACAATTAGCTATTTAAGTTGACCGGTAACACAACCTAAATATGTGTATTCTTGTAAATAAAATGTAATTTTATTTAATTTTTTTTTATATAAAAAAAAAAACAGAAAAAATTGAGTTAATGTGTGGGTTCTATTAAGTAAAAGTAGATCAAAAAGAGAAATGAAAGGATGTGTTACGATTTAAATGAGACAAAAAAAAATCATCACAGCAGCTCTCATTGAGCTAAATTTAGAAGGAATTTGATTCAATTACGTAACAGCTTATCCTTCCATTTAAGCCTTCCATGAAACACTTTCAATGTACAAATATTTTCAAAGCCACATCTCCCTCAAGTTAAACGAGTATAATAATAAAACACATCATTTACATCAACAATTGATAAACACGCATTCAAAATATTCTCATATAGGTATTTTTTTTTGTATCTGTCATCAGCATCATCATCATGATTGTTATTCCAATGTATTTGTTCTGATGATACATGTAACATATTTTACTGCTACCGTAACCAATTGCATGATGATATGTTAAAAATTATGTAAACAATTTCACATGTATATGAAAATAAAAAAAAAAAAACATAATTGCAGAAAAGGTAAAAGAGAATGACATGACATTCAACTCAGATATGCAAACACACACACACACACACACAATTGTAAGGTATGTAAAACAATATTTATCATTTTTTTTATTGTTTGTTTACTTACACATTTTATCAATTGAGGAAAGAAACAAAAAAATCCATAAATGGAGCGATTAACAGTTACTTGAGTGTTTGTCTGTTTGGTGTGTGTGACTTGAAATAATAATTGTAAGTTTTTATTCTAATTTATTCCATGGAAAATTGATTTTTTGTTTACATTTACAATGAATTAAAAAAAAAACTGTAAGCAATTAAAAGTCTTACAAAAAATATTTCTAAACTTAAATTTTGTAGTGCATCATTTTTTTATACTTTTTATATTACGATACTCAATGCAGAACTAACAGACATGGAATATTTAAAATTATTTTTAAAATAGAGCACACAATTTTGAAACAAAGGCATATTCATGAGACAACAAAAAGTAAAGTTACATAGAACAATTTTTCTGTTTCATTTAAAAAACTATTTGTTACAACAATTTATAATAACGAGCGTTATATTAAAAGAAATGGGTCGATTGAATCACGTTCTCATAATTTTCTTTTACTCAACTCATAGTTTTATTGTCATTTGGAGAGACGAAAATATTTTATTTAGGGAGCTTTTTGAATAAATTTCAATGAAATTTGAATATTTGTATGTAGGGTGAATTTTGATGAGAGCGAATTCTCTTTTAAATTTAAATGTAATTATAGTTGAGAGAGAAATGTGAGATTTTACTCTCATTTTCACTGTTAAATCATGTTTGGGGGTATCTTCTCTCTTTGTAATGCGATTTTTGCTCTCACTCTCGATGTATTTTTATCCTCACACTCTTTTTTTTCAATCTCAATCTCTTTATTTTCTTCTAACTCTCTTTTGCGTCTCTCTATCTCTTTATTTTCCTCTCAATCTTTTTTTTTCTATCTCAATCCCTTTATTTTCCTCTCACTCTCTTTTTTTCTTGGAATTACCTTCCCTTTCCTGGACTTTGGCTGAGGGGCTTAGGTTTAGGTTTTACAAGAGCACCACCGCGTTCTCAAAGAGTCCTATTGTGGCTGGGAGGCTTCTTAGCACTTGACTATCGTGTAATAGAGAGAAAAAAATTTAACCAATATTTGTGTTTTCAGTTCAACCTAAAGTCAGGTTAAAAACATATTTTAAATTTTTTCAAAAAGCGCCCTTTATTGAAATGAAAACCCTCAACATTGCTTTTTAACATTTTGTTTAACATTTTATCTTACACTTTTATTAAATAGAAACTAAAAATATAAAACAATGAAATTGACAAACAACACTACAATACATTTTATTCAATTTTGTAAAAGACACAACATTGTATGAACTCACATAAAATTGCCTATACATAACTTTACAAGTACAAGTAAAAATACCTAGGTAACAATGATTGTTGCTTTGAAGAAAAGTAATTCAGTTCATGGATTTTATTTTTATTTTTAAGTAAAACCTTGAACTTAAAAAAAATACTTTTATTCGTTTATTTTATTTATGAAACAACTTTTATTTCAAGGAATTTTCCTTTACATTCAATGAAGATTGTTTTGATCAGATTCATTCAAATTCTAGTGAAATATTTTCTTACCTAAATGTTTAATGAGTGTTAAGTTATGTGAGAATATCAATAAATACTGGAAATTCTTCATCGTTCAATTCAAATTTATTCGATTTAATAAATTTTTAGGTCAATAATTTATTTGTACGTTAAGTTTTGAATTGTAATATTAATAAAATTATAATAAAAATGTTGGTATTTCCTTTTTTTATTTTAAATTTTATTATTTATGGCTTTGAAATACAGTTACTTTGTTTTATTTTTGTCAGTAGAAGTTTAAATATAAAACAAAGAAATTTAAAAAAATTAAAAAAATGTCATTTGCACACAATGCTTTTTAAAGGGGAAAAATTTTTTGATGTAAATTACAAGCACACTTCAGAATATAAAAAAAAAATAAACATTAAAATTTGATTGACGTTCAAAACTGTAGAAATTTTTAATTAACTGAAAATGTTTGGTCTCCTGAAATTAGAATTATAATAAAAGTGCAGTTACAGTAATTTTAATTCTAACGTTATTCATGTATTAAATTAAAGTTCATAAACAAATAAAATCACGTAATTTTTGATTGAGATTGCTTGTTTTTAGAATGTTACTATGCATGTAATGGAAATTTAACTGCTTCAGTTATTAAAATTCATATTACATGGAGTTGCTGAGATTATAATGAAATTTTTATACGAAATTCTTCTTATAATTCAAGGGTTGAAAGGGTTAAAAAATTTAAATTTTCTTCACATTCTTTCATTTTCAACAAGTATGACTAAGCACGCAGCAAAAATGAAATTGCAACTCAATCTAGAAAACATTCCAGTTGTAATAACAGTCTGAAATGTAATCTTGATATTACATGAATTAAAATATGAAATTTCAGGGCCGGAATAGGGTTTAATGGGGAAGTAGGGCAAAGCATTTAAATGCGATTTTGAGTGAGAGTTTATGGCTCATTTGTTCTGATTTTTGTATGATTTGAAGAAGTTTGACAGAAATGTCAAAAATAAAAATTGGGCTCTTATATCACGCAATTCGTTGGAAATTCGCAGGGTCCCGAGTCAAAAGCCGTAAATGAGATTTTGAGCTCACAATGTCTTGATATGCTTAAAAAGGGGCGTCAATCACTTTCTAGTTTTGGCCTGGTTAATTATTGAACTTTTATTTAGTTCTTTTCAACTTCTCACTTGAATCATTCTCGAATCTACGTAACAATATCGGTACATCTCGCTTAAGATCGATTCACACCACGAAGCCGTCATAACCGGTTCCGGTTTCGCTTAGGTATGGCGTTGGTCCAATTTTAGTCAACCCATCTTAGTAAGTTTACGGGCCAGTTCACGGGTTTTGGGGTTGTATCAACATCTCCATTTGCCGTATGTCTGCGTTACATCACACATAATACGCAGCCTATTGCGTTCTAATGAAAGAAGGAGTGCTTCATCTCTCTTGATTAGTAGTGAGGATTCGAACCCATATAACAAAACAAGCAATTTAAATGACTTGATAATTCCTAACTTGGCCTCGCAGGCTAAAACCCCTTTTACAACCCCCAAAGTCCGTCCCTGATCAAAAAAATGTAGTAATTCCACAACTTTTACAATCAAAATAATACGAGAGATACATCGAGAAAATCTACTTGTAATTTTATAGTTGTAAAGTAATAACGATAATCATAATATAAATTTAAGAATATCTCCATATCATAGCATAATAAAATCGAGATTAGTTTAAAAGATTGTTGATTTTAAATCTACATTTATTTCTATCTAATAAAAAGACTATACGAGAGAAAAAAGATTATTATCTACCGCAAGCAACAAATAAACTTGAGGTGAGATGATTTTCTTCGCAAATTTCTACTAATTTTATCAAAAATTCTTCATAACAAAATACTTATACACACACACACATACACACAAAATTGCATTGAAGAATAGGAAGAAAAGAAAAGGAAAAAGAAAAAAAGTATGTTACATGGAGTATAAATGTTATTGTGTGTTAAAAACCTGTTTAAATATGCATGAATGTGATATTCATTCAGGAAAAAGTTTTTTTTTTATGTAATATAATATGATTTTATCATGTGTGTGTGTTATTCTTAATTCTGTTAACAGTATTATTACATTCATTATTATTTTGTGTTGTTTTGCCATTAATATTAATAAGTTTGAGGATTATGTTTAGCTAATCAATCTGTTGTTTGTTTTGCGGGTGTAAGGTTACTATAAAATTATATTGACTTAAAAAATTCAATGGCATTTGATTTGAACAAAAATGTAACCGTTGAATTATGACATCTAATCATCATGAGTACAGGCAACTTTCATACAAACACAATAAAAATTCTTTTCAATTGTATTTTGAAATGTAAAAAAAAATAACATTTTATTCATTTAAACAGTTACAAGCTCTTTTGTTGCAAGTTTCTTTAGAAATATAAAAAAATGTTTTTTAACTACTTCACTAGAATCACTTTAACACATAAAATTATGTTTTGTCATATAATTATGGCTCTTTTTATTATATTTTTTTAATTAAATTTATCTTTTTAAACTGAAATTAAAATAAAAAATAAACATGGAATAATATGAAAAAAAAATAATATAAATGTTATTGCTGTTGGCGTTAAATGTCAGTGAACTTTTATCAAAAAGACAGTACCTCATGTTGTTTTTATTTTATATGCATAATTTTTAATAATGGGAAACTTTCTATGTGAGTAAATAATGAAGTTAAATTAAACAAGTTTTAATGGAAAATGATATGAAAATAAAATTAAGAATAAAAAATATTTGAAGTTGATGCAATTTTTTAAATAATCGTAAACTGAGAGTAGGATTTGAACAAAAACAGGGACGAATTCAGAATTTTTCTCATTGAGGAGAGGGGACTCACCTGGGCCCGAACGAGGGGTGTTGGTCTAACATATGTGTTAAAGACGAATTTTGTTAGCTTACTCAATTTTTTCAGTTACACAAATATAACAAAATAAGGGGGACTGAGCCCTCCCACCCCATATATCCCTCTCGTGAATCCGTTTTCATACAACATTTCATATCTTGCTATTTTGACTTAAGGATGGCTTGAATCTCAGCCTCACATAATATTCGGAAAACGATTTTTGAATTTCTTTTTTTTGAAAATTGAATAAAATGGAAAATATTTTGAACTATCATTGAAAAATTTAAACTTAATAAAGGTGAAATATTAGTTTTATCATACAAAAAAGTTTTCATTTCAATAAAAAAATATATAAGAAAAAGTTTTTTAATAATGAAATATTTTAGATGTATACAAATGTCATTTCATCGTTATGATGTTACATGTTCATGTGAGTTTAGTTGAAAAATGCAGAATTTTTCATTTATTCATGTGGAGACGTTTATAAATTAACATTTTATCATTTCGACTCGATTTAAAGAGACAGGAAATAAAAAAATTAAGCTACGACTTTGCTGAATTGACTAAGTCGATATTTCAAACACCAAGAGACCAATAATCGCAAAATACACAATTTTGATTTTATTTTACCGGTCTTTGAGTAAAAAAATGACTTTTTCCTAAGTTTTAGGTAAAAGTGATTTGAAGAAAAGTTGTAGAGCATATTTAAAGTTGTAAATTTCCTGAAATGATCAAGTCGATGTTTCACATATTAAGAAGCCAAAAATCGCAAAATACCAAAATATGAGCTCATTTTTGATTGCGGAGTAAAGAAATCGTGTTTTTATAAGTTCTAGGTAAAAATGGTCTGCTGCAAAGCTGTAGAGATTATTTCAAGTTGCAAATTTCCCGAAATGACTGGCATTTAAAGTGTTTCGTGTGTTCACATCACATCAAATATAAAAAAAAACTCATTTTACAAATATTTTCTTTCTTAATTTCAGCAGTCATCCATTAAACAATCATCTCATATCAAATTTAAGCTTGACGGACATCTAACCAACGCATTTTCCTAACACATTCCCTTATTCAACAAAAATATCACGTAACGTATCTCAACCTATTTCAATTGTCATAAATTTATTACAATTCATGTTAAAAATAAAAAAAATCCAAATCGCAATTGGTTCACTTAACAAATGATTTAAATCTTTGTTATAATACTTTTAAAGTCAAAATGTAAATTGTATGATGAGAAATGATATTGCCACAAGGTTTTCATAAGAATATACAATTATATTCCTTGGAGAAAAGGCATCAGGATTTATTTATCCATATTTTTTATTATAACTCTTACAATGGTATACGTTAAAAGTAGATTCTCAGCAATCATTTAAGTAGGTCTGAGTTTTTTCTTTTCTCTTCTTATTTGTATAGTTGTTGTTGTTGTTATTATGACGTATCAAAAAGGATAAGCAATAGGGAGCGAACGGAAATCTAGATTTCATATTTAAGTACAATCAAGTAGTTTTCATTTTTTTCATATCCAGTTGTTTCATATACATGGATGTTATAAAATTGGCAGTATATGAAAAGGAAATACGAGAAAATGAATGGAATAATCATATAAAAGAAGTGCTTGAAGCAATTGAATATGTAATAATAGTAGTAATCATAATACTTGAAACATATGTACCAAATACTAAAGTTGTATTGTATTGTATTCAAGCTCTTTTTCTCTCTATGACAAAGTAAAGAAAGTAATTTGCACACAAGAAAGAACTCTATTTATGTGAGTAAATTACTCCTGATTTTTTGATGTTAACTTTTCCGTGTGTATGTGTTTGCTTGTCATTATCATCAAAATTTCATTTTATAGCATGATGATGAAAGAGTGACACAAATATAAAAGAATTTGTAAATTGAATTAACTAACCAAATGCCTCATGGTTCCAGTTCTGTAATAGTCATTTCCATGATTGAGGCTTTGAAAGTATTTTTTGTTGTTGTAAATTGGATCCATATTGTGAGATGTTTATTTGTCTTGTTGTTTTGGTGTATTAGTTCAAATTATCCATTGAATTATGATATACATTTAAAGGCAAATTGCTGTCTTTTTAGTTGGATGCCATTCTCTGAAATAGAAAAAAAGAATGATTTTATTATTGATTTTACTCGAATTATGATGTATTTTAGTTAATTCGACTCATGTATGAAAATTTGATAAAAAAAAGAAGGCTCTACATTGAAAAAATCTTCTTGGAGGATTCACAGACTCTAATTGTAGGCCATGGCTTACACAGCTGCATTGCAATAATGGCTTCAGTAGGACAAATTACTCACACCCTAATTCTAACGGTGCATTGCAAGCCCAAGGGGTCCTACTGACGACATGATTATCAGATGGCTCATGGACAGAAAAGACTCATTCACATTAACTGTTCTTATTATCTCATGACACCTGTTTCAATAAGAGCACTTTTATTTCAAACCATACACACGACCATACCCTGACCCACATTAAAAAGCAAATAATTATCTGACACCCTGACATACAAATTTTTACTCACTTTTTACAAATATTTTTGCCATGAATCATGCACATTGTTAACTGCATTTCTTTTTGCAAAAAAAAAAAAATATTAAAACTCTCTCAAACACAATATAAAATCATTCACATTTTACCTAATAAAATTAATCACTAAAATTATTGTGTACCGGTCGGTCAGTATTTTGCATCAAACTTTCACTTGTTGATTTAAAAATAAATAAATTTCATCTTAAAATCTCGTAAATTAATATTTGAGTGATTCACATGAATTTAATAGTCAAGTTCAATTGATATACAAGGAAATTAAAAGTAATATTTCATGATACATTTTGAAGGTTTTTGTACTTAAAATGGCAAATAATTGTCTTAAATTAAAAAAAAAAAAATGAAACAAAACAAAAATTATAATAACAAATCGTCATAATTCATTTGAAATACAAGAAATTAAATAAAAAATGTGTTGCTTGACCTAAATTTTCCCACATTAATATTAAGCTCAAATTATTCCAAAATTTTTGTATAATATTTGACTTCATTAAGATTATTTCTTCTTATTCATGTCCATTTTTTTTTTTTTTGAAAAAAGTAATAATAAAAAACAAAATTTAATTTAACAAGAAATTCAAATGCAAATTATGTGAAATATTAGACGAGACACAGCTTCATTAATTTAAAGCAGAGTAAAAATCAGGTCTTTTTTTAATGAAAGAAAAATAATGATACATTAAATTTTTGGACTACTTGAATTTATTATTTTGTGTCTTCAATTTAATTAAAAATGAATTTAATAAGCTGATGAACAAAAGCAATTGTGCTTCTTTAAATGATAGTGTTAACAATATAAAAATAAATGAAATGATGCAGAAAAGCGGTGTTAAAATTCAAGAAAAAAAATATATATACAAAACTTTAATAAAATGTAATAACTGTAAAAAAAAATATATAATTTAATGATCATATCGCTTGTTCCATGCATAAAAGACACAAAGCCTATGTTTATATACAGGCAGAGTGTCTTTATACAGGGAGCGAGCGATATGAACAAAACTTCTTGAATGAAATATTTTTTTTGTACAGAATTTCAGTTCAAAATATAATTTTTGGTAGCTCAAAGGTGTCAATTATACGTCAATTTTCGTTATTTTTAATTTCATGTGATGTTCCGTCATTAAAATCATGTGTGAATGTTCTTATGATGATTAAGTTCACAAAACTATTAACAACATACCAAAGATATGCAAAGCAAAGCGGTTATTGACTTTTTTTAAATGTTTTCTTTGCTTCGTTTATATAATTTTATTTTTTTTTTACTATTATGCTTTAGTATTTCTTACGTGTCATCATTTCTGACGTGCTTGATGATGAGATTCTTTGATTAAGATTAAGAAAGAATGGACAAAAGAACATATGAGTTGAATTTGCTTGATACAATTAAAGAAATTTGTTTTTTTTTCTTTTTTTAATTTGGTGGAATTTCATTGAAGTATGAAATGTATTTCTTAATTGTTAAGTGGATGGGTATTGAAATGGATTGATGTAAAATTGAAGCTTCAGAGGTTACTGACATAACTTTCGATGTAAGTTTCGTATGCACCCCAATTTGTATGGTTAGTTGTCAAAGGTGTTGATTTTGGTCTAATTTGTAAGAAGATAAGACCCTTTTTTAAGATGATTCTGCTCTAATAAAAGTGCAGGATCGTCAAACGCTCATTCTTGACCATGCTCGTTCTCTGTCATCGGAGGTTCGAATCCTGACTCTGGCTTGAGATCTTTTTTTGATGGACTAGAATAAGCAACCAGGTGGCGTCTGTAAATTTGTATTAAAGTAATTCAGATTGTAGGCAGTCATAGCTTAGTGGTGGACGTATCGTATCGTAATCCATCTCATAGATACCGAGTTCATCTTTACTTAAGGCCTGATGAAGAATTGCATTCCAGGTTTCGATATCTAGCACTTTTTCTTTCCAGTTTTGTACTCGTAATGTTCTCAGGTCTTGTTGAATTGCATCGATCCACCTTCCTTGCGTTCCGTGCGCTCAAAACCTCGACAGCCTCAATTTCGTTCCGGAAAAACGCATCTTGAGCACGGTCAGGGTCCATTCATGCCAAATGACTTGTTCATCGAAGTCTGTTGACTTTTATAATTGCAACTTTGTCTGGTTCTCCATAAAACTGCTCAAGCTCGAAGTTAAATCTTCTTCTCCAACTCTCATCTTCACGCACAGCACCAGAGATGGCAAGTAGTACCTTGTGTTCAAATAACAGTAGCCTCTGTTCATCGCCCTTGGTGATTAGCCAGGTTTCGAACCAATACAACGCAACTGGCCTTATTATAGTTTATTGACCGCACACTTGGTGTTATTTGTCAACAGCCTTGGGTGGAAATGCATTCCTAGCAGGGATCAAATTATTTTTAGTGATCTTCAATCTTTTTCAGCTCACCGTTGGCCAGCCATTGTTGACCTTTGATAGCCATCTAACCACAATAAGACTTTCAGGGACTGTGACAATGTCTCTTCATATTTTTAGTCAATGTCACTTCGCTGGTCATGGACTTCACTGAAAACTTAACAAGTAATGAATAAAATATATCCAATTATACTTGAAATCTCATTCACTTCAGCTTTACAAGTTTTTTACACAAAAAATTAAAAAGATAAAATTAAAAAAAAAAAACTAGCAAGTATAGAACGCCCAATCTCTCACGATGAACAATTAAATGTCTGTTTACTTTAATTTTATTTATTTTCTACTTCTTCATAATTGTAAAATAATATAATAATAAAGAAATAGGTATTATTCTTCTTATTTTTTCTTCTAATCGTCTAATTTAAAATTATCTCGTTTTATTTTTTTTTATTAATGTTTGTTCCGTTTTGAATTTTATTCTATTGTTGTTTTCATGTTCTTTTTATACAAGATAAGTAAACTTTTTTTTTATTATTGCTTTAAATTTGTATTCATTCTTTTAATTTAATCCATTTTTTTTTTTCTTAAATTACTACAACAAACATTTTTTTTGAATTACTTTTCTCATTATTTCACGTGAATCTTCAACTCGTAAAATTAAAATTTTCGTTTTAGATCAACGTTAGTCTGTTCTTTTTTTTATATCTGATTTTTTTTCAATATCATAAAATACAAAATAATTAAAATTACGTATGATGCAAAACCCATTTCATCAACCACCGAACCAAATACTTTTTTACTCTTCATCTCTTAATTAATCATAAAAGCATCAAAGTACTTCATTTTTTACTATACAAAAAAATGATGTTGATTTCATGCATGACTTCGTAAATAGTGTATGGATACAAAAGATAATAAGATTTTTTTTTCTTTTGGAATAATGATGAATTTCCATAAAGAATTTTTGAATAAATCAAATTGAGTAGAAATTATTTTTCTTTGTTGACTTCATTAAACTTCATTTAACACATCAAATAAATTTTGTATTTCACCAAAAACCATCAAAACAAATTAATTAATAAAAAAAAATTATTTTCATTTAATTTAGCATTGGTGTGTGAACAATTTAATGATATGATTTTCATTCATGCTGTCACTTGCAAACACACACAAAGTTAACAGTGAAAATGGGAAAAAGCGTAAATTATCAAAGTATTATAAAAGGTTGCTGTCGTAATTATTATTATTTCACATTTAATGGATTATGATTCATCTTATGCATCACTGAATGTGATAATTTACACTTCATTTACTTGTAATCTGGAGGTTTCAATTTTTTCTCGTGAAAAATTAGCGGATAACCTGAATTTTTCACTGATTTATTATTTTTATTTTGGAATTGAATTTCATTTTATTTCATTATTCGGTCATCCACACCTTGAATGAAATTTTAATTTATTCAAAAAAAGAAATATAATAAAAAAAGAGAATGCGTCAAGTGCATCAAATATCCAATTTATTAAAAAAATTATACTCACTTTATGCATTAAATTATATTTTTGGTGTAATGTTTCAATCCAAATGATTCTTTTATTGTAATTTTATTCTCTTAAATATATTTTTTGTATTTTTTTTGTTATATTTTCACTGTTTCATCATATGCTAGCTAAATCTGTAATATTATGTTAAACAAAAAATTCTAGGCCATTGACACGTTTATGAGATTGTTGAATTTTATTTTTTTTCTTATACGTGTATGTTACATAAAACTTTGTATATACGTGATTTTTTTTATTTAATTTTATTTTAACGCTTTTTTTTTAATAAAATTCTATTTTATTACTTGATTTTTGATCAAATTTCAATTTAACACAATTTTTGTTTTAATTTCAATTTAAATTCTTATAAATTTCATTGAATCTTAGTATTAAGCACTATTATTTCCGTCTTTTACTTAACGATGTAATACTTTCAACATATAAACCCGAACTGAAGTTTATAAACTTGACTTAAGTCAACGCTAGCGCAATTATTTTGTTTTCATGAACAACAACCTGCGTATATAAGCTTATAATATGCAATAAGAACCCATCACAACAACGGTACTAAAATCTACTTTACAAGCGTTTTGAATATAATTATTACTCTTTTTTTGTATTACTCTTCTTCATCAGGTATTGCTATAGTTTGTGTGAAATAATGAAGAATAACGATGGCGATAATATTCGTTAATGTTGCATTTTACTACGAACACTCAAAATTGAGTACCTGACTTAAATATTTACTTGTGTTTTTTTTCTAGTAAGTAAAATGTCAGTACGATAGTATTCTTCGTTCTTCTGTTTTATTTTTTATTCTTCTTTTGCATTTCATTCGTTATGTAGATCAAACAGTAGATGGAATGGATGATGGAGTTACAATGTGGATAAACATGTAAGTAACTCTTTTCTTTCTAGATTATTTCATTTAACAAAATATAACAATAATGATGTAAATTTTATTTTTTTTTCACATAGGAAACGTAATGGTTAATTAACGATTCAAGCGCATTTTGGTTGTTGAAGTGAATTCACGAACATTCTTCATATGGCCCTCATGGATAGAATTAAGTCTGTATTGTCCAAAAATCTAGCATTTTTAAGAGAAAATCCTATTTGCTTGAGTAAAAGTACTTACAGCTCACATTGAAAAGAGAATTCCAAAAATTTTAAAACTTCAGTAGCATTAATTGACATAACAGCAGCATATGACACAGACTGGCGAGAAGGCTAGTTATTAAAGCTCATTAAAGGTATTCCTTGTATAAATTAGTAAATCTCTTGAATTCAACCAAGCAAGTTGTCAGAGAAAATTGGACAATGTACTTCCACAAGGCTCAGTTTTAGTTTCTTCGTTACTCAATTTTTAAACACAACATATATACTGTCTGCCACTGCTGTTACTTCTAATTTTTTTGTGCGTTTTTAAATAATTTTTCAATTGGCTGTTCTTTTGTTTTTTCTTAGGTGGCTGTTAATCGGGGTCGTTTTCAGTTGATGGTTCAGTAATAGGGCTCATCAATTTGCATTGGCTCTGTTCTTTGAGGCTGTTTTACTTTGAATGTGAATGGTGTAACTGATATGCGAGTTAAAAATGTGGATGCTCTTTCACGCGTTTTATTGTCGTCTCGTTTTTTGTTTACTCACATTATTTTGTATCTAAAATATTCATAAAAATCATAGATTATTCTCATGTAATTGTCATTTTCCGCAATATTTTCCGTATATTGACCGTTTTTAGTCAGTCATTTAGTAATTTCAACAAACAGAATCTAATACACATAAAATTGCAATTTAGACGGAATATTATAAGCAGCAATAATTAACAAATTTACTGGAAATAGGACAAAAATTTCATCCATCAAATGCCCTGTAAACCACTCAGAAAAGCGGACTAGATTTTCCTTCTCTGTGTTAAAAGGTGCTTGCTGGTTTTGATCACCTTAAGATCATCCGCTTTCGAAAGAAACCTGCTTGCTCCTTTAAAATATTTATTCTAAACGGTCCCAATATGTCCAATTAAAACAAAATTCATGCTATCAAATTTAAAAAAATAACAAAAAAGACCGGTTCATGTACCATTACACAAATCTTCAGTGAGTTCCTTTCAATCAAAGTACATGAACAAAATTGCAAATTATTATGAAAAATTTACAATTACCGCTTATGTATATTTTTATAATGAATATTATTATTTATATTCATCGCATTCAAGTTCAAGATTTGTTTTGCTTATTACCGTGGTAGTTAAAGCAACAACAACAACAAAAAAATATATTGCTCTTTAATTGTAATTATACTGTAAATTTAAAACAGTTAAATATTTGCTAGTTCGTCTATGAAAATACTCACAAAAAAATGAAATAAAAATTTAAATTATAATTTCTTTTTACTTTTAAATAAACTTTTTACATTTAAATGTTTTAAGTTTTATAATTAACAAATAATTTCAATTAAACGTAAATGACCTTGCATTTTACATTTTGCAAAGTTTTACAGTTATTTAATGGCTTCGTTTTAAAATTAAAATAAAATTAAAGTAAAGGTAACACGACAAAATTATTGATGATGATGATTGAGATCAATTGAGATATGTTTGAGTAACTACATCCGAAGAATGCAGAATGTGAATGTGTATTGCATTGTATGGGAAGTGAAATGAAAATGAGGTGACCTATTTTAGGACTTGTATCGTTAGTGTGTGTCTTTGTATGAGTGTCAATGAAATAGATTGATACATTTTATCACAGAGAGAAAAACGTGTTTAAGAAGGTAATTTTTATTTTTAATGAAAATAATTTTATTTTAGTTACAAGGCTCTTGATTGAAAATAGTTTTTGTAATTATTTTATGTGGTTGGGTTCTAAATTTGGTTTTAAATTTTCTAAAAACCAATTTAATGCAAACATGTTAAATAAAATGTCACAAACACAAAAGTAATTAAAAATTTAGAATAGAAATAGCAGGCAGAGTAAAAAGTGCAAGTTTGACAATGTGATAGTAAACCTAAACTTTCAACCCAAAATGAGTGGGAAGCCCAGATCTCGTTGGTTGATGATTGAGACAGTCAAATTAATGTAAAATTTTGTGTGATGCACTTTGTTAAAAATAATTTCATGATAAGAGCAGATTGATCCAGGCATCAGAATGAGTAAAGTCCCACAAAACGAACGATGATCCGATGCAGCCCAAAAGAGTTCAGGGGGGGCTGAGCATTATTGATTTTAGTCTTAAAAGCCTTAAACTCAAATTCCAAAGCAGGCTCATGTAAGACCTCAGTCTTCGTCTATGTCAAATGCTGTGAAAATAAAAGTTTTTACTCTCATTCTCAAAATAAAAAAAAACACACACACATACATTCGTTTTTCATTTCAAGCAATGGTTACCTCCAACGTTGACAGGTTATTTAAAATGAAATAAAAAAAAAAAACAATTAATAGGAATTACATTTTTCAAATGTGTTACCATCCCATCACACACTCTGAAATATTAACGAGTTTTTCATGTTCTTGTTTATTACAAAGCCAGAAGTCATAAATATTTTTAAGCATACATTACTTCAAATTTGTTTTATTTTGTATGGAAAATCAATCCAAGAAAAACATTTTTACCTTACAAAAAGTGAAAAAAAAATATATTTTCAAGGATACATCACGTTGTCGGGGTTTTTACGACTTTTTTTATTTTTTTTTTTTGATAGATTTTTTTTTTCAAATTCATTTTCATTCGAGAATTGAATGTTAAATGTGTTTTTGAGTCCTGTCAATCATTAGCCCATATTTTTTTTTGATGATTTCTTATCACATACCATTTGACCTTGTTATGAGGATATTTCACAGGAATCACTTTCACTTATTAGTGCCATATCAATCATTTCAGATACTTTTTTACCCATTTAATGATTTATATTTTATTTTAAAAAAATATTAACATTTCTCAGGATGAGAAGAAAAAAAACAAATATGCAAAAATAAAAGTTTCAATATTTGATTTATGATAAATATCCTTTGTGGCACACACACACATACTCAAGCACAAACAATAAATCCAGATAAAAAAAATTTCCTATCTGGAAGCATGTTCAACACATACGAATGAAAAACACACGTGTAAAATTTTTCCTTCCACATTTTCTTCCTCTGCACATTTGAATGGTAAAAATATAAGACGAGTTTACTTTTTGACCTTTTCCATGCTTGACTTGAATAAAATTTTATAACATTTTCTTTTTTTTTTATTCTCATACATGTTTCATCACACATGGACCTGAAAAAAATGCAAACATATGAGGAAACTTATTTTTCGTTTTTTTTCCTTGTTTTGCTTTAATTCAAACATTTATACATTTATTCTGTGTTTTTTTTTTGTAGTTGTTTCGGGATTTCAAATCTTAACCCTTTTTTATATTATTTCATAATATTTTCATAAAAAAAGGTGAGCAAGATGCCCATTTTTACATGTTTTCTTAGGTAGACGAAGGATCATTATTTACTTTACAAATCATACTTAGAAGGAAAAAAATTAAATTTATACATGTGTGTGTGAGGTGTGGAATGAAAAATTATTTTTATAAACATGATTTATATTTGCCACTTTCTTTGATATATTTTTCATTTAAATTTATTAAAGAGAACTCTCCATCAAACACCGGAAAAGAAAAACAAAAAAAAATAAAATTAAAAGTTTTTCATTCACATTAAAAAAAATAGGTTAAAAATTTGAATCAATTTAAATTTGTACTTACCATCATAATTTTTATCTATTTTCACTTTTTTTTGTAGTAATATTATTATTATTTTATTTTTTTTACAAATAATCACAAGTAAGTAAGCATTTCAGTAGTGTAAATAAATAATTTTTGTTTATAACAATTTAAATATTATTTTTTTTATTATTTACATAAAATTATTATTTTTTTTTTAATATTTATCTTCTATTATTTGTAGGCAAATAGAAGTGCAATATGTTGTACTTAAATTCAATTATTATGCCTGTCATTACAGCAATTATTGTTTTGTTTTTTTGTATATGCTACACGAATGTTTTATATTAATATTTGTATTTGAAGTACTAATAGATTAATTGTGTTTACATAAATATTCAATTAGTTTGTCACTGGGTAAACATTTTTCATGATTGATGTCGCATTCTGTCAGCATTCGGTATGAATTTGGTTAAGGGGTTGAAATTATCAAAATTGTAAGGGGATTAAAAAAGTAATTTCTCTCCAATTCCAGATTCTGGTCAAAAATTTCCTTGAATTGGATTTTATCGAGCCCCTGCCTGTTTGCGTGATATTCTGATAACGAGGTATGCAAAATGATTCCTACTGATGACCTGAGTCCAGGCTTAAATTTGCTTTTTAATTAAAAAAATGAGGGTTTTTCATTCATCAAACTGAATTTCATAGAAAATACCATAATCAAGTCTGTAATTGTGCAAGCATGAAAAAAAACCTTTCATATTCATATAATTAGCTAAACAACGTTCGTCAAAGCAAAAAAAAACGTCCATATGAAATTTATATGCATCAAGTAACAGCCATTCTAATACTCATCTAACTAATTCCAAGAATTTCATTGCAATTAAACATCCCCTTTAACTACTTCAGTAAATAAAAATCAGTACTTTACCATAGAAACTACTCATTTACCAACCATTTTTTTTCCTGTTACTTCAAGGAATGTAAAATTGAAATTTAATTAAACATTAAATATTCATTAGAGGCAAAAAATGTATTAAAATATTCAAAAGCTCTTAGGATCACAGTAAAAAGAGAGAGAAAAAGAAGAAAAAAATAACTGTAAGTGTGTTCACTTCACTTGAACAATATTAAAAGCGTCTGGATAAGGTATTAGGATTTTTATATGGAAAGTAAATTATTATAATACAAGCAACAGCTTCCAGGTAAAACTTTTTTCTCCATTTTTTCTTTTTTTTTTGCATATTTCATCATCGTAATTTCTTTTATGAACAGAAAAATCAATCTTGTTACGACTTTTATATGTAAAAATGTGTACAGTTACATGTGGTTGCAAGGAAAAAAGATGGATGATAAAATTTTCAGACAAAGAATATTGATTGTCGATATTAAATTGACGAAAAATTTTTTTTTAAAGATACTTTGTTGAGTGGGAGTCTTATTCAAGGAAATTCGAAGTAAGGTGAAACGATTAAAAAGTTAAATCTATACAATTTAACTTTGTCTTTTCTGTTGCGAGGTTTTTTTCAGTTAAATGTAAATAAAAGAAACGGTTCATTGAGGGAAAGAATCAAAAGAATGATTTATACCCACGTTATGATACTTGAAAAGGTTTTTTCTTATTCTTAATATAAAATCACTATGAATTTAGGAAAAAAACGTTAATCAAGTTTTATTATTATAACTTTATACTTAACCTTTCATAAGTTAAAGATTATTATAATTTTGTTAATTTTTATATATTGGTAAGAAAAACAGTTTAAATGAGTAATAAAAGTTAATGAAGTGAAAATCATTGTATTAAGGAAATACTTTTAACTGACTGAAATGACACAGCACCCGTACAGTTACACTTTTCACTACATGGACAAGAGAGGTTAACACAGAACTGAATGTGACAATAAAAGGCCGCCACCTCGCGACTGTAAAAATCCACGTATCACATTCGATCCATTAATGTCGTTCAACGCACACGCTAAAGATGTGAATGTAAGGATGAAATTGAGAAATAATGCTCCAAAAGCCATTGCTGGAAGCACTTGGGGCCAAGACATAGATACGATAGTCACCACGTTTAAAGCACTACGTCGCCCCATTGAAAATTATGCTGCTCCTGTTTGGACCCCCCAGTTAGCGGAAACGCATTGGAAAAACTTGCAAGCCACTCAAAATGCGGCTCTGCGCATAGCCACAGGATGCCAACTTAGGTCACAGCCCGATCACCTTCACGTTGAAACAAAAATGCTTCCAGTTAAACAATATAATGAGCTACTCACAAAACCGTTCCTCGTCGCATGCCACAGACTAGACTCCATCTCATAGAAATATCCGTCGTTCAGCAAGAAGTCTACTAGCTGAACATTCAGCTACAATACCTCTGAACACAGTGACAGACGAGGCTACTTATCGAGGTATGCTAAAGCAACTACACACAGCAACCGTCATAAACACAACAAACATCTATGAAGCAACCGCCCGAGGTATGAGTAGACGAAGCAAGACTCTCCAGAGAGACAAGAACGGCATTGGCTCAGCTAAGGTCAGGATACTTAAACCTGACAAATTGCCATTTAAGCCGCATTGATACATCCGTCTCTTATACGTGCCAATCATACCAAAGATCACCACGTGGGCTACACCTTTTCGAAATTTTGAAATTTGTTGAAAATAAGATAACGCTCGTTTATGTAAAAATAGGACCGGAATGAAGTGAGAAGAATGAAAAAGAAGAAAAGTCTCGGGCTCGAGAACTGTTAAAATTTCATTGAATTCTCTCTTAATTTATGTCTTAAATTACAGGTATGTAGGAAAACTGTAACAATTTTTTTTATAAAATTTACACTTAAGATGATCCCTCTAATGATACAGAAGAACACCATCAAAATCCTTGTTTTAAATTAGTTTCCAGCTTAAAAATAAGATAAAAAACGAAATAAGTTAACAAGAAAAATAAATAAAAAAGTAAAAAAAATTATTAGTGGTATGTTATTATTTTTTTCAGCACAAACATAAGTGAAAAGGAAAATTATTACACAAAATTTCTGTATGTTCCTTGAGTGCTAATGATCTTATTTGTTCTCGTCTGGAATGGCATCATAGCATTACGTGTCATATTACAAACATTATTTTTCATATTTAAGTATATTTGTATAGTACAATACACGATAAAGAAATAAATAATAACAAAAATGACAAAAAATGATAAATGAAGCAAAACAGGTAATTCTCAAAAGTATTATCATTTATTATGTGGCGTGAGGTGTGCATTTGCTTGGATTAGTTTTTTTAATAATATTTTTTATAATAAAATATAAAAATGAAAAAAAACTAAAGAAATTATTTCACAATAAAAAAAAATTTATATAAATATTTTGAGTCAAGTCTCATGAACGTGTGCTAATTTTAGAATTTAATAATGAATTGATTTCATTTAAATTTACCTGAGAATAAGTTTTACCTTTAAAATGATTTCCTTTATGTATGTCTGTAGTGAAGTAAATAAACAAATATTGATTTATCATGAGAATTATTCGATGTTTGTTTTGAATTGAAACAGTAAATGTGGTGACGAAAGCACGCGTAACTTGCATCGATACAAAATTTAATTAAATTTGACTTAACTGAAGGTTACAACGGCCTTATAAAACCGACGAAACCAGTAGCAAACCCATGAGAGCCCGGTAAGAGATCGAAATTTATTAAAAATTTCAAACATAAAAAAAAGATGTCTCTCCTGACTCTACTGGTTTCCTGGACCTGGGAAACCCCCTCTCTAACTTTTGAAAAGCTGAGCAAAGACCTTAACGAATAACATTTTGGAAATATTGATCATGACAAATTCAGACTTGCCTTACATCGTTATTTTAATTTTTTAAGGTCGTTACTAATTTCAGTGAAATTAAAGCTTGAAAGCATGCTATTCAAATTATTGTACCCTGAGGAATAAATTCGATATACACATAACATGTGAGTGAGTGAGAGTCAGGCGCTGTCAACACTACACGCCTCTACTGTAAAGGGAACTCCATATCATTTAAATATAACTATAACTTTCAATTTATATACATGTAGATTTTCCGCTAAATTAACGATAGATTGCATGTTGTCTCTCAATTTCATCAAAATTTATAAAATAAATATACATATAGCTGAATTTCATCTGACTTTAATCATTAATATTTAATATGATACACTCACCATCACTAAAAGTCATGTGATGCATATGTGAAATTAATACTACAGGCTTTTTTTTATTTGTTTTTTTTTATGTTGATCAATCAAAATAATATTGAAAATGATACTCTGAAGGACGTAAAAAATGGATATTTTTATAAAATTTCTATGGAGACGCCTTGTTAAATTCGCAAATAATCAAATGACGATAAAAATAAAAGTTCAAAAAAAAACATCACATAAAAATAAAGATAATATAATATTTGTAAATTTGAAATAAGATACAAAATAAACACACTAAACGTTTTATGAGCCAAAAAATTGAATTCTCAGATGTGTCGCTATCACTTTATACATATAAATAAAGAAAATCAAGAGGAAAATAAACACCAATAGCTTGATATACAATAACAAAAACAACTTGAAAGTAACAAGCATAAAATGTTGAACGATGTCCAATTTTCTTTTCTTTTCTGTTTTTCGTATCCATTTTTGTGATTTACTGTGAAATATTTCTTGTTCTTTTATATATAATTTTTTTATATTATTTGATATATTGTGAGTGATGTCAGAACAATTAGAGCTAAGATTCATGGATTAGGGTGTTTTTTTTATAATTTAACATTGAAATTGATATTCCATGAAAAATATCATCATTTTAGTCTCAAATAACACGATTTCCGATTCAATCATGACCATGAAGAGACATGAAAGTCAATATTTGGATCAAGGTGAATCCGTTACATTGAGGAAAAAACGCCCTAATTTCAATGGAGCTCGTTATTCAGTTTTTTTTTTTATTGTAATCAATAAAAAAATGTCTCAACATTAAAAAAAAAACTTTTCGTAACGATCTCAATTGAAAAACTTTGAGCAGTGTTTTTTGTGTGTATTTTATTATTATGATTTCAAAAGTTGTATACACATATTAAGCCAAAATACGACGATGGAAGAAAACATTTTAAAGAAACATTGTCGATATATATCAACAACAAAAAAAATAAAATATAAAATAAAATAAAATAATAAAAAACAAGGATTTTATGTATAAAAGTGAAATAAGCACACACACACACACACATTACTTGTAGTGTGAGGAAATCTCTTGAGATTTTACATTTAACAGAACATGACAAAGTTACTGAAGTAGTATATTTTTTGTCGTTCATTTTTTATACATCAACAACACTGGATTTGGACAACAAATCAGTATTTGTTTTTTTTTTCAAACAACTTCTTTGACACATTTTCCTTGAAACGTTGAAAATCGGATATGGATTTTTAAACGTATTTTGATACAGTGTCACTGCAAAACATTTTTCAATTTAATTTCTTTCATGTAATTGTGTATTATCCTTGATGACTAGGATAAATATTATTTTTTTTTAACGAAAACCAACACAATTTAGTATCCCACTCACGTTTTTTCCTATTATTATAATTTCACTTTTCCCAGAAAGAGGAGTGTTAATGTCTTATTTTGCGCCTATTTAGCTTTACTTATCTGTGTAATTTAATACTATGATGTGATATTATTTGGACCTGTCCCTTGTTTTTGTATAATTTTTATATGATTTTTGAAGAATTTTTTTTTGAATTGTTTTTTTCAGTGCAAATTTATGCCTTTTAAATTTGAAATTCAATGAATTGGGTTTTTTCTGCTGAATTGGAAAATTGGGTTTTTAATGACTGTAAGGCAACACTTGTCATATTTGTCAAGGATTCACCCAACACATTGCAAACAAAGATAGGGAAGTGTAAAAAAATTACAAGCAGAAAAATCATAATTGTGTTTTTTTTTTTTATTATAAATTGGATTTGATCAAAGTCTTTTGTTTAAAACCTGGATGATTTATAACTTTTTTTTGTTTTCATGAAAGTTTGATGACATTTTCGGATTACATGAATTGAGAATAACCAAAATATTAAATAAACTTGTTTCAAACCCAACTCTGACAAAATCCAGATGTCAATTAAATTTTAAGCCCAACAATGAAAGCATTTGACATTGCCCTCGTCTGCTTCGCTTAAGCACAATTTTTCCCACGGTTCAGGACCTAAATTTTTTGAATTTTCGTTTCATTTGTCCCATATGGGTTTAAAAAATCAGGTTCTATTGATATTTTTTAAACTAATACAATACAATAAAACATTTTTTGGTATAAAAAAAACAGTTTTATCATAAAAACTGAGGCAAATGATGCACTTTGATACATTTAATCCGAATTTTACGTTTTTTTGCAATTGAATTCAAAATACCAAATTTAACATTTCATTTTGTGTTTTTCAACACCTAACAATTGAACACACACACAATTCATTGTAATGTTGTTGACTAAAAGTGGCAAAAATTCATAAGCTGAAGTTGACAACAATAAAATTGTGTATTATTATGATTATTAACATTTTTTTTGTAAATTGAATATAAAAAAATATATCCGATTCAATTGTTGTCAATATTATTATTGTTGGTTATAAATAAATTGTAACAAAATAATATGAAATGTGAGATTTTAATAATTCCTGATATGGTTTTACATTTTTTTTTTATTTTTTTTGTTGAAAAATATGATTTCTATGAAAAAAATAAATGGAATCGAATTAAAATAAAATTTTATCTCACATTGTTATTGTTATGAATTACAATTAAATAATAAAAAAATAGTTAAAAAAACATTTCATCAGTCCTTCGAGAATTAAAACAAAAATAAAAACTTTCATTATAATTTTTTTTTTTTTTGTGTGTTTTAGTTCAATTAGATTTATGTTTGATTGTTTTTCCATCCCATGATAAATTAAAAAAAAACTTTTTTTGAGCTTCAACTTAAATTAAACAGAGAAAAACCCCACAAAAAACTGTATAATTATAACAAAAATAGTTTTTACTTTTATTTTAACCCGATAAGGCGGCATACTTTTCAATTTCAATTTCAAAAACTTCAATTTTGAAATATAAAATTATTTTCTTCCTGTAAATTTTTATGTTAATTTCATAAAAAACATTCTTAAGAACCATTTTGGACAGTTTCCGATACTGTTCATTTGTCCAAAGTATGATTTTAAACGAATTTAAGTCAAACTTGCTTGGCCTTTTACAAGGACTGTAGCTTAATCTGGGTTAATATGGAAGACAAACCTTAACTTTAACTTAGCCATGAGTTAAAAAATTTATATTTATATTGATTACGCCTGAGGTTTTTCAGTAACATTTAAAATGATTTTCAACTTACTTAAAAAATTATATTGAAAAAAGTTTTACAAAAAAAATGCAATTTTCAATTTTAATGTGAATTGAAGCATCATCAAGCGAAACGAAAAACTTAGTTTAAAATAAACGGAAAACAAAGAAAACTTTAATACTTAAAATCGATTCCGTTTAACTTAAAAACAACAAAAACTATCAATAAGTGCTAGAGGGCATTTTTGTTGAAGAATTATGAAAAATATAAAAATAAATTGAAAGATAAGAAGACAAAAAAAATTTAATATTATAATTCTGATGAAGAAAGAAAATAAAAAGTTTATTTTCCATGAAAATCCCTGTAAAATTTAATCGTTTAAAAGTTTTCCTTATTATCATGGGTTTAGTTCATTTTTGAATGATAAGGATTCAATGAAAGCACTTCAATGCAATCAAATGTCTTGCAAATGCACTTTTTCTTTTCAATTCATCATCCCATTTTGATATCTTATAAGAAAATTACATTAAATTAATGGACATGATTGAAAAATTGACTTGACGTTACATCAAAGTAGCTGCAGGCATTCAATCACAATTTAATTTTTATAGTTTTTTTTTTTTGAATTTTCAATAAATGTATGATAAAATTTTTTACTTATTTTCAATGAGTTGTGATGGCTGAAGAATTTGTTGAAATAATTTTGAGCTAAATAGGTCACGTTTTCATAATAACGATTAATTTTAATTGGAAATTTAACAATTTTTAATGAAACGATGAAAAAATCAAGAATTTTTACCTCTGAATGGCTTAGCAAAGTGCATTTTGATGGGGGAACTGGGACTCAGTTCATTGAAAAAAGGTTTAAAAAATTTAAAAAAAATGAAATTAAACGGTTTTTTGACCAATTCTATAGTCAAATTCTTCAGGCTGTTGAAATCAAATTCATTGAGATATCTAAAAGCATTTGAGTCAAAGGCAGCTCTGTCGATATTTTCATTTCAAATAAAGATCGAGGATAAAAATATGCTTATGGTAGATTTCCAGAGAAGTATGAAATAAAGAATAAGTTCAAAAAAAATGATTGAATTAGTAAATTTAACTTTGTTTACCTTTTATCACCACTAGGGAAAATTAAACAAATTATAATTTGCTTCCACTACAAAAATGGTTTGTATCACAGTATGTGAGAGAGAATGTGCAAGTTAATGTTGATAACAATATTAAACAAAAACATGCCGCGAGATGCGATATTGAGTGTAGAAATTACATTAGAGAATAAACTGCTTTTTAGTTGTTTGTTGTTTTAGTTTCCTTCATCTGAGCTCACCACAAAAAAAACGTATTTTTTTATTATTATATCTGTTTATTATTCAAAGCCATACAATTGTGGCTCATTTTTTTGTACTAAGTATTATTTTTTATCATTATTACATACTCTCATGTACACAAGTCATTTATTACATGGACGCTGTTTGTTTTGTTAAATTTTCAGATATAAAAAAAAAATTATTCCCAGATAGAAAAATTGCTGTGTGACTTGAAGCGGTGTGTGATAATAAATAGCATCCAGACCACAAATAGAACTGAAAATGGTAGGAAAATCGTTGTTGTTATGTTAATTTATGTAAAATAAAAATGAAAAAAACCAGAAACTAGGAAAAAAAAAAAATAAAGCTTTAATAAAATTAATAATCCTCAATAATAAAAACAACAAAAAAAATATAATAATAATAATAATATTTATATAAAAAGGAAATTGCTTAAAGCAATTTATATAGTTAAACAGAACACCAGGAAATATCACGATAGGCCCGTAATAAAAATTGTAATAAAATTAGTTGGTAAACTTCAGAAGAAAATAGAATATCATTAGATTTTGGACTGAGTTTTTTTTTTTATTATTATATCTGTTTATTATTCAAAGCCATACAATTGTGGCTCATTTTTTTGTGCTAAGTATTATTTTTTATCATTATTACATACTCTCATGTACACAAGTCATTTATTACATGGACGCTGTTTGTTTTGTTAAATTTTCAGATATAAAAAAAAAATTATTCCCAGATAGAAAAATTGCTGTGTGACTTGAAGCGGTGTGTGATAATAAATAGCATCCAGACCACAAATAGAACTGAAAATGGTAGGAAAAATCGTTGTTGTTATGTTAATTTATGTAAAATAAAAATGAAAAAAACGAGAAACTAGGAAGAAAAAAAAATAAAGCTTTAATAAAATTAATAATCCTCAATAATAAAAACAACAAAAAAAAATATAATAATAATAATATTTATATAAAAAGGAAATTGCTTAAAGCAATTTATATAGTTAAACAGAACACCAGGAAATATCACGATAGGCCCGTAATAAAAATTGTAATAAACAGATTAATTGATGGAGATAAACTGACCTTTTTTTTTTTGGTAGCATGATACTTTTTTTTTCATGTACACACAAAAACCACAACAACAAATAAATTCACTCATTTTTTGTTTTGTTTTCAACACCAGAAAATCATTTAACAATCCTGCGACATAAAACAACGAAAAAGTCCCTTTAGCTAGAGGCTTGACTAAATGACTTGTTGTTAAGATTAAAATCAAATAAATGGAATTATTATTTTCATTTTTTTTTTTAGTTTAATATTAAATGCATGTTCTGGGACACATTATAATTATGCCTAAATCAGGGAATAAAATAAAAAAAATTAAATTACACTCATTTTCCAAGAATTGTTTGAATTCAAATTGTATCTGGATATGAAACATTTCAAACATTTTCCTTGTAAATCATCAGCAACTGAAACAACTGAAGAATGATGTCATAAAACGAGTTATTCTAACATTTTATTATGAGATTTTCTTCCCACATGTCATATTTTTCCGACTAAATTTAGATAATCCATTTTATTCAAAAAAATACAGAGAAAAAAAATCATAAAAAAGACAAAAGAAATAAACGTTGTCAAGTCATCAACGCAGTAAGGTTTCTTTTTTGATATTATCATTTTTTTTGTATTTTCTGGGGAAGATGAAAAAATTAAATAAATAAAGTAAAAGGACATGAGTTACGATCAAAATTCAAAAGGAAATCTGGATTTTGAATTAAATTCAAAATTGAATTCATTGAAAATCCGTTGAGTTCTCTTCTTTTAGAGCTTTTGTTATCACGGTTCAAGGATCAAGATCAGACGGAGAGTAGATTCAGGAGATGAGCAATTTTTCCTACTGAAGCCTCAATTGGGCTTATTATACAGCAGACAGACAGTGGTGAGTAGAGAAATTTACGTGGAATGTTTATTTTTAATATTTGTAATTCTAGGAAATATAAAAACAATAAAGGATGATGATACCTTATGAGGTTAAAAAATTTAAAAGTTACAAAAAATATCAAATGAAAATGATAGGTCCTTGCTGTAGGAAGTTATTGACTTGCAAGATTAACTTTGAAGTATTAAAGATTATGAAAACAAAAAGATTATGAGAAAAAAAATCTTTTACCTTGAAATTTCGATGTGAAAAGAATTCCAAATTGACACTTTGAGTATGATAGTTGAGCAATATTTTAATGAAAATGGATAATTGAGATTTTTACCTATTCGGGACAAATAACCAATTTTATCTCGGTCATCTAAACTGGTTTAAATATAATTTGAGTATTTTTCCCACAAAAAGAGCCTAAAATAGGTTCATACAAAGTGATAATTTATAATAAATTGTTAATTTATTGCAGAAATTAAAACTTTTTGAGTTTTACCGATTAACGTGTGCGGTTCCGGTTTTTCTTTGGTTATTTATTTTCCGGAAAAACTAAGTCCTGAATGAAGCCTTGTGGCACTTGTAGCTTAGAAGATATGAATTTTTGAATATTAAGATTTTTACGCTGCGCCCTTATTGACACCCATAGTCTAGAGGTTCGAAAAGCCCTCTGTGAGGCTGTTAAGGTCGTTGATCACTTCAGTGTAGTACGAAAATTAGCACCAGAGCATTAGATCGGACATGAAAAAAAAATTTATGACCATTGATATGTCCGTTGGTGCTCGTAAGAATTTCATGTGCCTTGGTTCTAACTTCACACTCATCCAAAACCATCTGCACAAAACAAATCAATACAATTTTCCATTTTCATTCCTTTTCACCTCAACCTCTACACAAAAGGAAGCAAAAGTGCACCTCTCACCTGTTACTAATTAAAAGATACGAATCAGTAGTCATAAACTTCAAATAATGTCAACATCGTTGAATTACTTGTAGCATAAAAACTATTGTGTGCATTTTGTATATGATTTATATTAAAAATTCAAGTGCAATGCATATATTGTTATTCCATTTAACTATTAGGACAAAAACTACACTTATATATATTTTTTTACAACACAAGACAAGAACATATAATGCAATGCAATACAATACGAATACAAGTTAATAACTATGATCATTGTTAGACGACTTTTAATATTCTATGAAATGTTTTTGTTGTCGTTTCGTTTCGTGTTTTTTCTCTGTCATTAGTCTGCCTATCTCCAGGTAAATGTTGGTGAAGTCGTTTACAGGTGATGTAGAAAATTAAAATGAAAAAAAAACAAGACTAATGACGATGTTGCTTTTTGTTCTGAGAATAAAGAAAAAAGTTTAAAGTGAGAACTCCTCGAATTGAATACACCCGTATTTGATATTCATTTAAAAACGTTACTCTATAAAATAAACATTATCAGTAGACAACATCAGATTCATGGCTCGGTACAATTTCATTCAATTATGTTTTTCATTTATATGTTTTATAGTTTGCCATTCATTATCCTTGTTTTCCGTGTGTGTGTGTGTGTGTGTATAAGTGTAGAAAATCCTTTGATTTTTTTATGCGCTACTTCGTTATATTTCTTGTTTAGTTATATTAAAACTACATAAATGAATTCCGTTTTTGATATTTATCTATAATTAGTTAGCTTGTATTTGTATTGAGGAGAAAAATAACCGTGAAAAACTTGACTGTTAAATGAAACAAGACGGAACGATATTAGATATCAATAAATATCACGTTAAATTAACAACAAAAACACAGAAACGAATATTGAACACACACACACACACACACACACACGATTTAATTAAAAATTCGATCCAAATCTCAAATTTTCAATCATTTTTTTATTAAAATCATGTTTTCCAATTCGCATTTCTATTTTCATTACATTTTGATTTAAATTTACTGAACTAAAATGAATTTACTTTTACCTTTACTTCTAGGAAGAAAATTTGAATTTCATCAATTTATATATGAACAGGATGAATACTAAAACGAAACGACTGTATCCTTTGAATTCCATCGTTTCATAGATTCATGAATTTGAAGTAAGGTTTTTCCTTTTTCATGTTTTAGTTCCAATTGTTTTTACAAAATTTAAATTACATTTTTACATAACTCATGATGATTGAAAAAAAATACTAGACTGAAGTTATCAATGACCTTGTCAACGATTTTGAGCTTTCTGGACCCTCCCCAAGCATTCGAGTGGTCATAAAGGACCCTGACTTTTTTATTTGTTTGTGTTTTTTGCAATCTTTTTAGCTTTCAGCGCCATCTGGTGCTCCAATCAAACGATATTGTTCTCAAAAAAGCCTTGCAACTGACAGAAATATCATAAGAAGCCCTCTTAGTGCCATCTGGTGGGTTCAATTGAAAAACCCTGATAGACTGCTCTGTAAAATTGAAATCTTATCGATCTGTAAACTCAACAACGACTTTGTCCTTGAAATTTTCAAGAAAGTCTAGGAACCAACTTATATCCTATAAATAGCTTTCTAGACCCGATTCCATGGGTTTGATTTTTCGGATTTGACTCACCAGATGACGCTGAGAGCTGATTTTGTAAAAAAATGAAAAAGACCACCTAAAAAAAGTATGGGTAAAAGTCGTTGATGACCCTGAAACGTTTCAGTGACCCCCTTTGAGAACCTGAAACTTAAACAAAGGTCGTTGATAACTTCAGTCTAGTAAAAAACGAATGCGAGAATCAAATAACAGAGACATTGTGATACAATTGGGAAACAATAAAGTAAGAATATTGGAATCAAAATTAAATTCGTGTGTCGTTTTTGGTATTTTTTGAAAGGAAGCAAGTTCATACTTAAATTTACGAAAACTCTGCTAATGGTGGATTCAGATTCAGGTCACACCAATTTTTCTAAAAAATTCACTTAATTGTACTTTCCTTGAATCAAAATTCATAGCCAAAATTCTTTGTCATTTCATTTTAAATAATAATTATAGAAGAACAATGGACTTCATTTAGTTTTTAGTTTTTTTTCCTCATTTTGATTCATAATAATTATGCAGTGACATTTTTTAGTGACAATACATTTCATGACATTTTTGCATTTCAATTCTAAAAATACAATTAAAACAAAAATATATAAAAAGAAAAACCTTGATTGGCTGTTGAACACCACATAAAATGGACTGATAATAAGCCACACGTATTTAATAGTTAAATTTATTTAATTGGAAAAACTGAGTCACACACACACACAAACACACATTCAATTAATATTATATAATAGTGTATTGTATTGTTAAACCTCTCGTTATATGCCATAAAAAGTTTACTGCTCAATTAAGTTTTTATTTGGTTTTAATTCTGACTGTTCGTTTGCTCTACATTTTTTTTTTCTATTGTGTTTTTTTTTCGTTTCTTCCTTTCAATATTGTTTGGCAAATTTGACCATTTTGTTTATTTTTTGTTTATTTTCTTTGTATGCAAAAACATACTTAATGGACAAAGATCAGAATATAATGCCAGAAAATCTACAATCTGTGCAATAACCACACATTTACAAAACCAGCACAAAAAAAAAACAAAAATACAAAAAATTGAACAAATTTTGCTTAATTTTCTTTTTTTTTCTTCCGTTTATTTGGCTTCGAGTGTGTGTATTTTTTTTTGTGTATCAAAATATCAAGAGAAAATAAACCTGTTTCATGATTAGTATAATTGAAACAGTTTCAAATGACTTTATATTATTAGAATGTATAGAAATACAAATGTTTTCTCATTTATAGCAAAACAAGAATGGAAATATAACAATAATATACAAAAAATTAAACAGAAAAATAAGAAAGAAAAAAGTAGCAGCGTGTTCCAATGAACAACGAAAAAAAACAATAGTGATAATCTTCTTTTGATTACTTTATGGTGTATAGCTCACACACACATAAAATGGAATCACACTATTGTTTCCGGATATATGAATGGTATTTAATGATCTTGTTGTGTCTTGTACTTTTATTTATACACTTCATATCGAAAGGATAACAATAATAATAATAATAATACGAGTAACTAAGAAAATGAGCTTCTTGTATTTTTTTTGTTGTATATTCAATAATGAAAAGTACAAGACAAACAAACAAATAATAATGAAAAAACATGCAAACATTAATAAAAAGTACCAACACGAGAGATATTGTCTTGATACACTTTTCAACACTCAACTTTCAGATGGAAATGGACGGAATGAAGAGAAAATGCTTGTTAGGTTATTTCATTTATTTATCCATTTTCTTCACCTCATTTATGTTTATGTTTGTTTAGTTCTTGAATTAAGAAGAAGAAAAAAAAACTAACATTATTAGACGGAAGTTGAATGAAAGGAATTGTGTTACGTAAGGTATTTGTGTGTGTTATCAGAATAATTAATCATAAAATGGATTTTCAGTTTCTTTGTAGACTTTCCTAAAGTTTTTTTTTGTGGACTTTCGTTAAGTTTTCTTTGTAGATTTTCAATCAGTTTTTTTGTGGAGCTTCGTCCAGTTTTCTTTGTAAACTTTCGTTCAGTTTTTCTTTGTAGACTTTCGTTAAGTTTTCTTTGTAGATTTTCAATCAGTTTTTTTGTGGAGCTTCGTTCAGTTTTTTGTAGACTTTAGTTAAGTTTTCTTTGTAGATTTTCAATCAGTTTTTTTGTGCAACTTCGTTCACTTTTCTTTGTAAACTTTCGTTCAGTTTTTTTTTCTAGACTTTCGTTCAGTTTTTCTTTGTAGACTTTCGTTAAGTTTTCTTTGTAGATTTTCAATCAGTTTTTTTGTGGAGCTTCGTTCAGTTTTTTGTAGACTTTAGTTAAGTTTTCTTTGTAGATTTTCAATCAGTTTTTTTGTGCAACTTCATTCACTTTTCTTTGTAAACTTTCGTTCAGTTTTTTTTTCTAGACTTTCGTTCAGTTTTTTTTGCAGACATTCGTTCAGTTTTTTGTAAACTTTCGTTCAGTTTTTCTTTGTAGACTTTCGTTAAGTTTTCTTTGTAGATTTTCAATCAGTTTTTTTGTGGAGCTTCGTCCAGTTTTCTTTGTAAACTTTCGTTCAGTTTTTTTCTAGACTTTCGTTCAGTTTTTTTTGCAGACTTTCGTTAAGTTCTTTGTAGAATTAAGCCATTATTTTCCATTTTCTTTCATTCACCTCCACAAAAAATAGAAACTTGTCGAATATCCTCATAATGACATGACATTTAGTGCGTCTCTGACAACACAGAAAGACCTTTCAAGAAAAATTTAAACTACAATTCATCAAAATCATTCACGCATATAAGAATTATACTTCCATGAAACTGAAAATATGTTTGTTATATTTTACTTGCTATATTTTATTTTTGTATTATTAATATTATTTACACATTTAAATTTATTATAATAAAATCCTTTTTTATAAGAGTACTGAATTCGAATCAAACTCACAAAAAAATACTAAAATAGAAGAAGAAGAGGAAAATAATTTCATATAAAGGAAGAAAATGTAAAATACACGAGAGAAAGAATTATTTACAAATTATTGTAAAGTAAATCTGAATCTGACATAAGTCAAAATGAGTTACGGCTTCATGGTATAATTTTTGCTCTTTCTTTGTCGATTGTACGTTGTTGGTAAAGAAGGAAAAAAAAACAGTAAAAGGAAATATAACATATTTTTATATACGTTTGCTTTTGTAGTTTTAAAAGTATGTTTGTATGTCTTTCATACATGAGTGAATACGTGGAAAATTTAAATGAAAAGTTATTATTATAATAACAGGAGAAGTATTTATGTGATTTAATATCAGGTTTTACATTGAAAAGTTTTGCCTCAAAGTCGTTTTACACAAAAAATTTCATCAAATCCCGTTTAAGACATTAAGCTTAAGAATAAGTGTTGCATTTAATACCACAATTCAAGAAATTTTCAATTCAGGGTTGATTTTCATGAAATTCTATCATTAAAAAGCGTTTAGCGGCCTTAATTTATAGAAAATGGTACCATGATAAATTTTTTTGTTTTGAAATTATACTACACAAAATTAATGTTTCAATTTTATTTCTTTTTTTCTGTAAATGGGCGCTCCTAAGATTAAACACTCAAGATGTTAATATTTCCTGTTGTTTTATATCATTATTTTATGCGTGTTGAAATTATTTCACATTTTCTTTCCTTTCACTGTTTATTTTATTTTTTTTTAATTTTCCAGCAAAAAAGAAATAGTGTTGATGGAACAAGCAACAAACTTTCTTCAGTACTTCAAACTACAAAATTCTAGTAAAACGTCTAATGATGAGGGCACGCAAGGCTTGTAAATTAGAAAAATAAAAAAAATGAAGTAAATATTTTTTTATTATTTGCACACTTGAACACACGCTTTTCTATGACTAAAAATGTCGTGCAAATGAATAGTACAAAGAAAAATTAACATGATGAAAAAAAATTTGTAATTTCCATTAAAAAATCATCGTTACTCATATTTTTTTAATGTGTTTTATGTCTGTTTCATTTAACAAAGTGTATCAAAATAAACTGAAATGGACATAAACATTTCAGTTGGGTGTAAAAAAAATATTACAATTTACCTTGAATAATTTTCATTTTTTTTGTATTTTATCAAAAACCATACATTTTATGTGTGAAACACATTTTTTGGTTCACATAAATGTCAAAGATTTCATTTTTGTACTTTTTTTTTCAAACATTTGCGTGTGAAAATATAGTTCGCATGTTTATTTCGCGATGAGACTCTCATACGTGTAATTTCTAGTATTAAATGTAAAAAAAAAATACAACACACAAAATAGAATCAAGTGTTCTCAGGAGAATTTCATGTAATTATTATGACAGGTATTTGGCCTTGAATGCGCTATTTTGACATCAACCTCAAAGGAGAACTTTCATTTTCATATTATTATTATTATTTTAATAAATTAAGGAGACACCGAGAATGTCAATCAATATAATGAAAAAAAATTGAAATGAAAATATGACAAAAAAAAATCAGTTTATTTTTAAGAGAAATGTATTCACATATTTTTTTTTGTCTTGTGAAGATTCATCGTTTTTTTTTCCTTCTCTCTATTTTACAATGTAATTTTTCATTTAAATGTGTAAGCACTAAATTTAATGTTGTAGCTTTTATGTAATAGAATAAACACACATTTAGTGGAGCATTTAAAGCAATAAATAATTTAATAAATAAAAATTATTGTTCTATAACTTTAAAATCTTTATAAAATGTTCTTTGTTGGTTCTCGTGTTATTTTTTGCTTTTTTTTTATTAAGAAAAAATGAGACACTGTAAGGAAATTTTTTAGATGAAAAGACTGGAATTTGGCTTCCAATCTTTGAATTCGTTCAAAAAAGAAAATGCGTTAAATGGCAAAAAAAATGTATTTCAGCCTGAACTTTTTTGGGGTCAGACATAAGTTTTGATCGTTTTAACATTACATTGAGAGAAAACTAAAAGGAGAGAGATAAAAAAATAAGAGAGAATGAGAAAATACTGTGTTGCAATTTCCTACGAATTAACAAAGAAAAAAATTAAAGCCACGCCTTGCATGAATTTCCCTTAAAGTCTCTCTTTTCGTCTGACCTTTAAGATTTTTGACTATTTTTTCGTCCGAATCATGACAATCACTACAATACGACAAACTTTACATGGATTTTTGAATGGAAAACCTGAAAAAAATGAAGAGGAGCGAATCAGGGGAATGCTTACTTTACTTTTTTTACTTTTCTGGCGTTACATTCAATGCTTGGATCTAGCCTGTTGAAGGATGACGTTCCACGCCTGTCTGTCCTGTGCAACATTCCACCAGTTTCTCACTCCTAGAGCTCGCAGATCTGAAATTTGTAGGAAATTATAACAGGGTCAATATTGGAGAGCGTGAGCAAAAACGAGAGCAAGAAAAAAATAAGTGAAAAAAAGACATTTTCCGATCCAAATCCTTTTGCTTTCGATTCCTACTTCACAAAATAAACTTTCCGTGTTCCAACACATTCAGCCATTACTGACACATAAAATCCAATGCATATGTTACACATTATTTCACCGACAAACCAACCATATTCATGTACCAAGTACACGAAAAAAATTCACATAATTCTCTGATATAGTCGCTAGATTTGTAACACAAAATACATATATTTTACTGAATTTTCCATATAAATGTACAATGTGACTAACGATCATAAACACTACAATAAATTATTTAAAATTGCCATAAAAGTCATTTGTTTTGCGCTGGTTACAGAGCCACGAAACAAAATAGATACAAATTCACATGTACAAATATATGTAAGTAATAAAATTTAATATCGTATAATACTGAAATAAGGATATACTTTTTTTTTGTTTCACTAAATATGAAATGAATGATAGTCTTGGTGTTAAGGTTTTTAAAAAGAATTTTAAACGGAAAGGGCATGAATTCCAATGAGAGGAAATTTGTCTGTTAATTTTTGATAAGAATTTCATGAAAATTTGTGTTCATTCGTAATAATTTTCTCAACCAAAAATAATTTATCATCGGTTTCCATTTCAGTCAACCTTTAAAATTTATAAATAAATAAATATCATGGCAATGCCTCTGTCTCAATTGTTGGGTATTCTCACAATTCTATTCAATGGCTACACTTAGGCCGAAGCTAAGCATGAAAGTGTTAAAATTCAAAATATTCATGTCTTTAAAGGCAATTTGAGCACTCTGAAATGTGTCATAGAGCATTTTTAAAGATAAAATTAAAAACAAATCATCCAAATTTATTGTGAAATTAAAACCAGGCTAAGCCCAACCCTTTGTTTATTATGATAATGATAATAAATAATCATCAGCATCGCATAACATATTGGAAAACAATTATTTTATTGTCTTAGATGTGCATGACAGAAAATTATTTTTGCTTCAATAATTTGAATCATCATTAATATATATACAATTTTGTTTTTCTTTGTCATTATTGTTATTATTTGACTTATCCACGCATAAATTATGATTATTATTGTTATTTCAGCGAAAATGATACAAGTGTGTATTTCATTGTTAACGTTGCTAAGGAAACACAATAAGAGGATCTCATTACAACATATTTAAAATAAAAAAAAAAATAATTTAAATTCAATGAGTGTGTTTTTTTGTAATTTTCAGACATTTTCATTGAAATTTTCAAGACAAGACGACAAAAAACATAAAATAAACCGGATAATTATTAAATTACACTCATCCCAGTTTTCCGATATAAATTTACATGTTTCACTGTTTTCCTTTCAAAAAAAAATAATATTTCGTACCGGTAATAAGCGAATTAATGTAAAACTAACACTGTTTTTTTAGTGAGTTCACTTCATCAGTCTCATGTTATTTAACTTTATTTTTTCATTCCGTTTTTTTTATATGAAAATCATTCTCATTATACATTCAATTTCTAACCGGAAATTAAGGCGGAAAAGTAATTTCATTTTTATTTTAATGAAAATATGAATGATGATGATGATGAATTTTTATCAGTTAGAATGTGGCTGATAAAAAATTTAACTAGAATCATAAAAAAAAACTGTTTCTTTTATTATTATTGTTATTTTTCATTTAACTTTTAAATTTTTCTTATTTATACTTTATTTTGTACAATTTTTTGTTTAGTAAAATGAAGCCGTGAAAATAATAGGAAGGTAAGAAGAAAAAAAAATTTAAACGTGATCGTGGATGATATACGTGAGCGCATTTCTATGTAAAGAATTTGCTAATTTTATCGAAAATTTAACACTGACCGTAAAGAAATCTTCAAATTTGAGTTTTATCTTTATTTAGGTGAAAATATCGTTTATATCGTTTTGGCATTCGGCCATCTTGGGTTAGTAGGCCATTTTGGTCACGCGAGATTTTTTCAATTATTGGCAACATTTTTCATTGATTGACGACATTTTTTTAATGATTGCCCATATTTATCAATGATTGGTGACATTTTTTGATGATAAGTGAATTTTTTTAATGATTGGTGACATTTTTCAATGACGACCATTTAAGGTTAGTCAGGGATTTTGGATCAGTCGACCATTTTGACATTGACACAGATGGGCGGACGGACAGCTCGACTGCCCACAATACCGGCATTTTTAAGAAATGCGCTAAAAAAAATAATAACAATTTCATGAAAGTTATTCTAAACTGTTTTGAATAACAAATTTAATTCATTTTTAAAGAATTTATTTTTATTATCGTTTTAGCATAACCACACTTACTTAACTCTGTCTTCTCTAGGATGAGCTTCTTGCTATGTGTTTGTTTTATTTATTTATGTATGTTTATGAATATTGTTCACCTCTTGTACAAGAAAATGATCAAGAAAAAAATTAGAAAATTATCTGGATGTGGATTAAATGAATATACCTCAAATTTTAATCAGAATAATTTTATTTTCGTATCCTAGTGCATTCAAATTTAAACCGACATTTTTATCAGAACAGAAGAAGACCTAGGCCTTAAACCTAGGTTTTAAAATTAGGATTTGAAGTTTATTTGACCTAAACTTCTCAGAAATGGTCTCGTAGCTTATTGAGTAGCATAACTTTTGCTGTGTAAGAAATTGAGGTCTCTTTTCAAGGTCATTTTAGCTCACAAATTACATTGAATTTTAATGAAAAAAAAGTTTCAAGCCACAGTTATCAGTTAATACAAAATAAAAAAAAAAATATTTATGATAATGCCAGGATATGCTAATCATTATATTGCGGTTAAGAAGCTAACTTTGGTGGTGATGATACGCCACTCATTTACATTTAACATCTTTTTAATGTTTATAAATTGCGATTAAGAAGTCCTATTTGTGTGTGTCATAATACAAAAAAAGCAAAAAATAAACAGAATAAACCTCAGGAGAATACAAAACTTTTTCATTTTTCAATTCATTCGTGTATGAAAGTGTTTTAAGAAGATTAAAAAAAAATGTTTATAACGACTATCTTATTCCCTTTTCCATATTTTATTTATATCCCTTTTTTAAAAAAAATAAAATAATTCAATCTTTAAATTAACAATAATCACTTCTGTGAATAAATTTCAAAGAAAATTCAATTCCCTGAAATATAATTAATTACAAAGCAATCATGAGTAAAATTCACATCCCAATAAAAATCTAATTAAATTTGAATTATAAAAGTCTTTAAATATTTATTCAATTTTTTTTTCTTTGTTTTCTTCTTTAAATTCATGAATAATTCATGTAATTAAAAAATAAATATTTACTTGAACCCTAATTGAGTATTAATATGAAAGAAGGATTAGCGTCAAAAATCTTTCAAATCCAATAAAAGTACTCTTCGATCTTGGTTACACTCAAACCGCTAATTTTATGATATAAATTAGTGATTTGCATTTAAAATTGAATTTGAAGAATACAGAAGATGATGAAGAAGAAAGTTAATTACGGGAGTGTTATTTTTTTGGTTGAATTTTTTAATAAAAGCAGTAAAAATGATTTATTTCCTGTTCCGATCCGTCTGTTTTACGTTTATATGGTATTAGAATGAAATTTTATTAAAATTTTCTCTTTTATTTCCATTTAGGGACTGAAATTAGTGTTGTGTTAGTTGTAAATGAGTAACAGACGCACTTATTCACATTGGAGAATTGGTTACGTAAAATAAAGTATTTCTCATGATGATGGTTTCCGCTAAATTTGATTAATATTTTTTAATTAATTTTTGATATGCTGCTTAAGAGAAGTTCCTGAGTTTTTTTTAAATACGTTTAAATTTAAGGAAATGATTTTTTTCATTAATACTTTTCGATGAAGCCTTGAGTATTAAGATGATTTTAACATATATTTGGATTTTTTTCCCAAAAATACTGAGTTGAAATTTCCTACAAATTTTTAAAGCTCGTACAAATTTTAAGGCGACACTTAAATAATATAAAATTTTTTATTTTCCATCACGGACTGTATATATAGAAAATTATTTGGAGATGTTTTTAATTCTTTTGACCGTTTTCAGACGCTGGAGGCTCTGCAGCCCAATCTCTTGAGCTCAAAAAAACTCGACCTGGATCCAACGAACCCACAGAGTGACGGCAGACAAACCGTCTTTAATAGCGCATTTTTCTTACGAAATGCACAAAAAATATATTAAATTAGGCACAACCTTAATTCTTTATAGGAAATTTCAACACAGTCTACAAATTCCTCTTACTAGGCAAAGCAAGTTGCTTGAAGAATTCGTCTTGAAAGAATTTTCAGTTTAAAAGAACCTTGATTTAACTCAATGAAGTTTTGAAATTTGAGCAGAACAAACACTGAAAGGTCTCGCTAAATCACGGTATGGAACTACTTACCTCAAATAAATCACCACCGAAAGGAAATCAAGGGCATTAAATTTATACTAACACAATTTCAAAAAGACATCGTAAATTAAAACTTCAAGGTTTTTAGGTTCAAAAAATTAAAATATTTTTTTTTATTTTCATTTAAAATTATTCATCAGATTCATACAATATTTTTTCAATCTCTTATCATTCAAAAATTCTTCATTGGTATCACTTTATGCACATTTATATAACTTTCATGTTCCTTTTTTTCTAAATTTTATCTATTATTTTATTTTTATTGGTGCATCTTAACCTCTTAATTAATTAACTAACAAAATAATTTATATAAAATTAAATAAATTTTTTTATTTACAGATTTTAGAAAGAAAATTTAATTAACAGTCAGTTTCATTTAAACTTATTTTTTTAAATAGTAAGGGTACTTTGTGGTACAGTCAGTTAACAAGACATAGATGGAAAACATTTCATGAGACCTATAATTTGAGATATTTCAAAGGAAAATCCATACGTTATTTTGTGATTTAATTTTTTTTTGTTTATTTATTTAAAACCTATTTATTGCTGTTTTATTTTCCATTCCGTTACTTTCAATCACCTGAAAATGAATTCACTCAATTTATGTTAAAATTTTAACCCTTATTTTACATTTTATTTTTTAATTCCCTATCATATTTTTTTTTTTTTTGTATAAAGTATTTTATTCACATTTTACTGAAGGAAGGAAGAATTTATCACACTACGCTCATAATTTTACTAAAATTTTATTTTTTTTTCTTAATAATATACTTACAGGATTTTATGTTTCTTTACAAATTGTTTTTTTTTTTTTTATTTTCATACATTTATAACAATTTCATTCTTTTCATACTTTATTTTATAAGTTTTCCATGTTTTTTCTTTTTTTTTATACAAAAATTAATCTAAATTGGTATTTATTTTTTTTTTATATTATTATCATCATTTTATTATTATTACTTAAATATTTATATTATGATTACAATTATTATTTAATTTTTTTTTTTCTATACATTGTAATAATTTTTTTTTCATTTAATAATATAAACGATACGAAACGAAAAGTACAATGATTGTGTTCAACAATAGGCTTATTCTTAGACTAGTCGTTGTAAAAATTAATACAGATTTGCTACTTAATGCACTGGCATGACATAATAAATCTTCAGGAAATATTTCTAAAAATGAGAGTTTTTTGCCTGTAATGACATCGGTGCAGGTGCTGTCACGCGATTTCTGTATAAAAGAGAAAGAAAATTAAAATGAAAAAGTTGAAAAAAGAAATATTCAGTGAAAAATGTTTTTTTTGTTTAAATTTATGGAGAATTAATTTAGAGGAATGTGAAAAGGAATGACGATGTAATTTTATTTGATTTATGATAATTACAAAATGAATTAAAGGGAAAAAAAAATAATTTAATGGCACATCTGAAGTTGAAAACTTGAAATCAATTAATATTTTTTCACTCAAATCATTCAAAAATTATATTGACCAAAATTGAATTTAAACTAACATTTTAAGCCACTTTAACTTGGCCCACATTATTTTCAACATGTGCAATCAAATTCAATTTAAACTATTTTCTGTATGCAATATAACAAACTTTACAAGAATAATAAAACGCTTCATCGATTATTGTATTAAAAATTTTTGATCATGTTTTTCCTTTTATCGAATGCATTACAGTGAATAAACAAATTTGAATAAAAAACTTTTTCTTCACTGCAACAAAAGTTTTCCTTTTATAAAATGAAATATCAGACTGAATAAAATCAAATATAGTTAGATAGAAAATTCAAATGTATTTTGCCAAATCAAAGACATTCCTCTTCTTTTGTACTCAAAAGATTTTAATACATAAGAAAAAATTTTAAATTGAGTTTCAATTGAAATTAACTTACCAACAACATTTGCTTCAACTCCTCCTTATTCAGTATATTTACTTGTGCGGTTTCTCTCAACCACCTCCTTAGCCAATGTCCTAACCACACCAACCCACATTCACATTGCAATGGATTTCCAGCAATATTCATACCACCAAAGACACTACGAGTGCCAACTGCATCCCAACTACTGGCATTTGGATAAAAGCTATCTGGAGATAATGCTGCTAACTTATTATTAGACAAATCTATGCTAAGTCGAGGTATATATTTGAGAGGATAAAAAATACCAATAGGTAAATCATAAACATTTGTGTGTGTTATACGAATTTTGAGGTCTTGATTGCGAGCGAGACCATTAAACGCTCGTGGATGGATGTTTGTCAACTTAAAACCAGTTATTTCTAGTAATGTGAGTTTTGTTAATGCTGTTAGCTTTGAAAAGAATTCTTCTCGTATCCGATCATCATATATGTGGACATGAAGTTCCCTTAATCCTTTCAATTTTGATATTAAATCACTAAAATTTGCTTGCGAACTAATGCGAATCTTCTTCAAGTTATGCAACTTTAAGAAGAGTTCGGAATTGATTATTTTTACATTTTCAATATTCAATTCCTCAATCCGACGAATTTGTGAGAAATCGAATAATGACTGCTTCCTTATTGGATTCCTCGAGATATCCAATTTTCTCAAACATGATGGAAGGAATCGTGTCACATTCCCGAGATTTACAACACGATTTTCATTGATATAGAATTCCCTTAAATTACGCATATCATACAAGCCTTCAACCTCTTGCAAATAATTTTTCCCCACATCAAGATGCGTTAAATACTTTAATGGCAGATTTGGCATTCGATATAATCCGATTCCACGCATCTTAAGTGTTCGTAATCGTGGTGTATTCAAAAAGAACTCCTTGTAATTTGGCGGTGGTGTCAGTGTATTGTAACTCAAATCCAAAAACGTGAGATTATTCAATGAAGCAAATGCATTATCAGACAAAATTTTTATTTGATTACTCGCCAAATTGAGGTCCAGCAAAAATTGGGTGTTTTGAAACATTGTCGAGTCAATACTTTCAATTTGGTTGTTTTGAATATCGAGTGCTCGCAATGTGAAACCAATTTCAGAGAGCGCTCCAACCGGAAACAGACCAATATTGTTAAATGACAAATCTAGCCGTTCAATTCTTGTATTGTAAAATGCATTTTTCGGAATGGTTCTCAATTTATTGTAGGACAAATTCAATACTCGCAATTTACCCAAATTCGAGAACTGTTCAATTTGAAGCATCTCAATTTCGTTCATCGACAAATCAAGTTCTTGCAGATTAGATAGACCCTGAAAACTGCGACGTCTTAGTGAGTTAATTGAATTATTTGCTAAATTCAATATTTCAAGCATGTTCAAATCACCAAACGCATGATTCGCTAATTGTGTGATGTTATTGTTGTTCAAATAGAGAACTCGAAGTGAGTATCCAATATTTTTAAATGATTGTGTATCCCAGATAAGATTGTTACTAAGATCCAGACTGTAAATGTAAAAGTATGATGATAAATCACCATCGATTGTGCGAATATAATTGTTAGAGATGTTTAATCGCATTGGTGTCGTTGCATTTGTTATATGCATAAAAGCTTTGAAACTGAATTTCGTCAGTTGATTGTACATCAAATCAATGCTCAATATGTTTGGCAGAAATTGAAATGCCATATCACTAATGTTTGTTATCCGATTGTAACTCAAATCCAGGTAAGTCAATAATTGCAGGTTATAAAAACTGTATTTTTCGATTGATTGAATTCTGTTTGACGCTAAATTCACAATTTGAAGAAGATCTAGATCATCAAATGTATTTGAAAGGACACACTCAATCTGATTAAAACTTAAATCAATTTCCAATAAATTTTTATGTACATCTGATAGGAAAATGTTTCGTGGTAAAAATGTGATTCGATTGAATGCCAAATTGACATATGTGAGTTGTGTGAGTGAATGCAATGAATGTCCTGGAATCATTTTAAGATTGTTGTTATCCAATCCAAGCCACATTAGCTCAGTGAGATAACTGATTGGTTCGAGCGGGAAATCATCACGATAAATTCCGAATGAGAGTTCCAGTATTTTTAAGGTTCTCGAAATATTTTCAAAGACCATTGGTTGCACATAATGAATGTCATTGAAACTCAAACTAATTTCCTTGATGGTATCCAAACCATTAAATGTATTGTAATTCAAATGTGTTATTTTATTGTTCCGCAATAAAAGTGTCTGCAAATTGCTGCCCCATCCAAGGAAAATATCTTCAGACATCTCACGAATTTGATTGTAACCCATATTTAAGTATGACAATTCCGTGCAATTCATTAAAGATTCACTCGGAATTTGGGTGAAATTATTACTCGAAAGCGATAGTACTCGTAATGTTGGTGGCATGTACTCAAGATGTGCGATCTCATTTGATGTCAAATAGAGATATTTTAATTTCTGTAGTTTACTTATTGTAAGTGGAACGTACATGAGTTGATTCCTCTCTAAATCAAGGTATTCCAACGTGTTTTCTAATGTATCAAATCCATTTTCATCAATTTCACTTATGTAATTGAATGCAAGCACCAAATGAACTACACCCATATCCCGGAATGCATTTCCTGGAATTCGCTTGATAAAATTCTTATCTAAACTTAGGGCTTTGATTCGGATTGTTGAATTAAAGAGATTTGATGGGATCTCGTCAATCATATTTTGACTTAAATCAAGTTTTTCTAAGGAATAAGCAGGTCTCTGTTGTGGTTTTCCACTCAATTGTATACTAAATTCAATATTATATAATTTTCCTATTAAGTTATCTCTCAAATTGAGGATTTTCAAGTCGCGTAAATGTTCTACAAGTGACATCGGAAATGTACTCAAAACATTGCGTGACAAATCAATTGTTACTAATGACTTTGGCATCAAATTATAACTAACATGTGCAATACGATTGTTACTTAAATCTAACCACACCAATTTACGAAGTTTTGAAAAAGTTCTCATATCCGATGATGGTGCACTATTGCTCCCAGACATTGTTGGTATGATAGCTGATGACGATAAAATCGATGATGATGATGAAGAAGAAATATTATTATTATTGCTAAAACTACTACCAGAATTTGTGTGTAGTTGCGTGATTTCACTAATTGTATTTGATGAGAGATGTAAACTACGTAATGAATCAGCTAAATTTCCCCAATTACCGTCTAAGTGCTGTATTTGATTTCTGTAATGGAAATTAATGTTTAAATATATAATAAAAGGAAAGATGATTAAAAAGAGAAAGAGCAGGTGTAAATATTTTATGGTTTCGAGTAATTAATGAAGTATGAAATAACTTGTAATAAACAATTTATTTTAACTTCATTATCGTAGTAAGGCTGATAATTTGGTGTCGATAAAATTTATGAGCAGTAATCAATCGTGATAATTAACATTACAAAGTCAGTGGTTTTTGGCAAACGAATACCAAAGATTGTTACTATGAAATGCCATATTTCTATTCATCAAAATAATTTGGAATTTCAGTTCAGAAAAGAATTTGTCATCTCAATTGTCAATTGTTATCTTGTATGACAATCAACAATCTTGCATATTTGTAATTCTCAGTTAATTCCCAATTGCATTTATCTTAAAGTTTCAAATTTAAGCTGAATTTATTATTATTTTATATTGTTCAGCAAACATAAGGAACAAATACAATGGAATAGATCAGACCGATCAAAGATTGCATTTCATCTATTGTAAAAGTTTTGATACATAAACCAAGATAATGATGCACGTTCTTGTTCCAATATGTTCTTGATACACAAATATTTGAATATATAGCAATAAGAGGAGTATGAAAATTTAAAACTTTTCATATCAGATATTCAAATATCATTTGTTAAACGAACCAAAATTTATACAAATTAAATTAGGCGCTTCTCTGGATATTGCTGTTATTTCTGATACATTGTGGTGAGTTTATGTATGTAAAAGTTTTTTAAATTTCTGTTGCGATATGACAACAAAAAAAAAACAGTCTATGTCATTATATTTTGAAAATGCTTTTAAACCACTTTCCACTTTAACTAATTTTAAATTGTTTTTAGCTATTAACATTTTTTGCAAATATTTTTTTTTAGGTTGTTGTGGTCTTTCATCATGTCACTTAAAATTAAAATAATACGTTTAATAAGGCTCATTTTCATAAAAACAAAATAATTTGAAAGTTTAGTTTTTTTTCAGTTATGATGATGATGACGATGATAAGTTTCATTACTTTAATTATCATAATTATGAAGAAAAAAAAACATGATTAAAACAAGGATGGGATGTCAAAACAATTTTTAGTGGTGTCAAATTAAGCGTCATTATATTTTCTTCAACTGTTTTCGTATGATGAGGAACACGATGAACTCTTGGATGGAAAATATTAAAGATATACTCAACGACATTGTAAAAATTACGAAAATTACTGATAAAATGAAATTCATTTAATTAAGGAAACACCGTGCACAGAAAGGTAAATTCATAATGGAATTTAAAGGGTAGGAAAAAGAATAAATTTTTCTCATTTCAGGAAAATCACTGTAACTTAGCAGCCACGAGGTAAGTAGTTCAATGAAGCTGGCAAAATTGAAGGTAACTTTGGAGCTGACCCAGAAGACAGGAGCGCATTTGATTGTACTATACTTTAATAATGTAATATTAAATTAAAGCTAAGCCCAGATAATTGTGAACCTTGCCCATAACCAACACTCATAGCTAATTAAAAAAATAACCTTATTTGGAGGAGCATCTGAAATGAAAATGAAGCACACTTAACCGGGCTCAGTTCAGGAAAATGCCTCAACCTTCTCAAAAACAACTGATCAGATAACTGTTTCGGGGAAGAAAAGTATTGAAGAATTGCCCTCGAGCCACCATGCCTAGAAGGTGGAATACAACACTTTATGATAAACGTCTAGATTCTCTCTCTTAATCATCGGTTGGTATCCTGAACTGTAATTGACATCGTCAATCATCCTAAACTAAAGTTCCAATTAAAACTTTTTGATCGTTGGAAGGGACAAAGGGGTGAATCTTATTGACCAATTAAATGGTCTTACCTGACCAAACCAAAATGAAATTCAAAAGTTTCAGAAACTTGGTATCCTTCATTTCACTCCCAGAGATTTTTATTAAACCACACGAAACTGAATTTCCATGTTTTCCTTTTCTCTCAAAGTAACTTTCACAAAATTTACAATTTTCTAAATGAACTTCTATACAAACACACACAAAAATAACCACAGATATGTTTAGGTTAACAACTTTTCTTGTAAGGCACAGTCACATACTTCCTTATCTTCAATGACAATCAATGAAAAGAGGATGTTGTCATACACTTTATTTAGGTTACCTTTAAATAAATATGTGTATATTTGTATTATTTTTTTTCTCTTCTTGTTTTTTGGGATGAAATTAGACAAAACTTGTATTATTAAAAAGTATTAAATGTATTTTACCTCGTTAAGAGTATTTTGTATGTGATGATGTCGTTAAATATATTTAGTAATAGACTAACTTTCTTCTCCTTATCTCTTACGTTACATTTTTATTTTTTTGTATTTGCTTGTAAAATATTAGAAATGTTTTTTTTCTCTTTTACTTTATATATCATTTTGCATTTAATTCTATTTGAATGTTTCATGTTAAAGGTAAAATTTGTGGTAAAACTTGTTAAAGAAAGAAGAAAAATCTTATGACAAGTTGTGAATTTCTTTTCTATTGTTCTCATATCAATTTATAAACAAAAATTTTTTGAATTAAAATTCAAGTAAAAAGTTCATCAAAGACCCATGTAACAAGTTAAATGAAAAATAGTTTCTTCCTTTTTTTATTAATTTCAAATGATTGAATAATTAAAACTCTTACACTACTGCATGAAATTATCAGATCTCTAAAATGAGAATGATAAGAAACAGTAGAAGAACAACAGTGAGTGAAAAGTTTTTAATTAAATTCTTTGTATATGTTTTGTGCATTTTCCATTCAATTTCCAACTAACTGATTGAATTAAGCCGATATTTTTCGTTTACAATAATTACAAACTTTTCTCATTAAAAATTTTGTTGAACGTGAAAATTAAATCGATCACTTTTAATCAGCAGCCAAATTATCAGCCATATAAAATTAAAGTGTATAAATAGAAAATACTTACCTTTGTGCAATTAATCTACTTAGTGTATGAACATTTCTTAACGAATCTAATGGTAATGATTGAAATAAATTTCCAGATATATCTAACAACATTAGTGAGTGTGTCATAAAGCTGTAAATATACAAAAAGAATTAAAAGGGATATAAAAAAAGTTAATAAATTCTATTAAATGCTGTAAGAGATGAAAGTTGTAGAGTTAAAATTTATTAACGATAAAGGTAATTAAAACTAAATGAGATTTGTTTTATATGGCTTTTATAGAGCTGTGATAAGCCTTTTATGGTGTATTTTTACAATAGACTTGTTAAATCATGAGATAAATTACATTTGATAAAAGAGTGATTTCAATAAATTGATTTCTTTTTCTAGATAGATTAAGGCATTGAGACGGAAAAGGGAGAAATTAATGTAATAAGACGATAGACGAGTTTTATAAGGTGAGTAAACTTAAATTTGATAATTAATGAAAATTGGAAAATGTGGGGGTGTCATAGTCCAGTGGTTAAGGCATTCGTCTATCATGTCATTGGTGTGGGTTTGAATCCGATTAACTGCAAAAATTATTTATACTCAATTGTGTCTTTTTCGGACTAAATAATTCTTCTGGTATACTATGGATGTGGTGACTCTCAAAAGCCCAAAATAAAAGTGGCTTAAACCAAGAATGGGGCTTCCCTTTTAGGGCTAAGGCTAAAGGTTTGGCGTTTACTATGGAAACTTCAGTAGAAAGAGTATGAAAACAATAGTGTCATTTTGGACCAAGGTGGAGTCTTTCTAGCCCTGGCACTATGTGTCTGAGAACATTTGAGATATGAAGATCAGTTGAATCAAACATAAAACATTTTAAGACATGCAGCCTGAATGAAATAACAATAAAATCTTCTTCGACACTCTAAATTGGCATCCTTGATTTAATTAAATCTCTTACAATGTCATGACACTCATAATGTTAATACCCTGATAAGATCCTTATCTTACATACACTAAAGCTTTAATAAAAAAAGTAATAATAATAAAACAGTCACATGTAACTGACATATGAAAGTCAAGTACCGAAGATAATTAAATGAAGCCTTAAAGGCTTTTCAGTTTAACTTTTATTGTCATCATCATCGTAACATCTTTTCAATTGCTTCCATTTCATAATAATCATGAACACTCCACACACATGTATTGGTTAGATAATAAATATTATTATTATTATTATTATAAAAGAAAAGGAGGTAAGATTAAGATATCATTTTCTAATACCATTATATCAGCTTTCATGTTGTGTATGCCATAGACAACAACAACAATAACTCAAGACACATTCGAGATAAGACGAAAAAAGAACTGAAAAAAGCCATATAATAATAATAATAGAAAAAGATCTTTCATTTAAGATAAGATACGATATATTATACCTTAAAAAGACACTTTTTTAGAGATTCAAGACAGTAGACGAACTAGATGTGATAGAATCATTATTGTGATCACTACACACTCACAATTATTATCGTAAAGAAATCTTGTGTAATTGGAAGGTACTGAAGCAGGACACATATAACTTATATTGTTTGTTTTCCTTGTGTTTAAGGATGAGGATTGAAAGACATATAACTTGTGGTCTAAATGTGTGTTGTTTGATGTCTTTTACCATGATGGACTACCTTTATTATGTTCACTCTTAATTAATTTTCAACACATACAATATTTTATTTTAAAATGAGAAATTTAACTCCGATTTTTATTATGAATTAAGCTTTTAATCCTTAGAAGAGATGTCATTATTTGAATTCAAGGCTCTTCTTCAAAACAATCACCGCTCAGTTACATTTCGATTGCTATTGGCTCGATTTTGCCTTGAAATTCAGCTTTTCAATATTTTTTCTCTTGTTTTTCTTGTTTTTATGCAATTCAAATACTTGAACACATTATTTTCCCAACATTATTTGTTCAACTTTTCACACTTGGCATTGCTTTGTGAAAAAACACTCAACTTTTTTTTATTTTATTTTTCTATTGAATTTCTCCTCAAGCATCCATCTTCATACACATACACTCTTGTCTTGTTTCCTTCATTTCATTTCATTCAAACTTATTTATTTAAGATCTTCACTCTTTTTTTCCCAGACACTCTTAGTGAACATATATTTTTTTCACAAGCTATGAAAGCACACTGAATTCAGTCAAAGAACATGTCAGATGTGATGTTATTTAAATATAGAGAGGGAATCAGAGCAAATATACATATATCGGGATGTGATATTATGACGAAAAAAGGTGCTTGTTATAAATATAAATAGACATCGATCAATTGATGTTTGTTCCTTTGTGTCAATCCGCTGATATATGTTTGACATTTGAGCGTTTAATGTTTTTTTATGTCTTGTTATTGATATCATTAGATCATAATGTAAAACAAGAAATTCAACACCATTAGGTTGAAAGTGAAAGATAAATCGTGTCAAATTATCGCTTTTGAATTAATGAATTTTATGTCAAGGAGTAATTGATCAATATCTCACTTGTTTAGGTTCAAGGTCACAGGGGGTATGGTAATCATCAGATCAGATTTATAAGGCGGCTATTAAGCCTGCACTCAGGCCATCAGTTGGGCGCATTGTGCATACCCGTTATCATCATCCAAGGGACTTAACTTTTATCCTATCATCCTAAGCAGTCACCACCTTTATCTGGCCTGAAATTCAAATTGAGTAGCCAGAAAAAGGGTCATTTGAGATTGTACTGCCAACTTTAAGATTGATGGCAATGATAATGGAAAATGGCATTGAATTTTCAGCTAAACCGGTCATGCCACTTTAATCATGATCGGACTCGACTGATGGTCTGAAGATAGGCTTTACGGCCGCCATATGAATCTAAGACTGAGAAAAACTTTCAACTTTTAAGTCTGAAATGAGCAATTCAAAGCCTGTTAGACTCAAAATCCCTGTCTGAATCAACTTCAAATGAGGGGTATCACAAAAACTTTTCAAACACCCTGTAAAAGTCATTTAGATGGTAAAGTTCCACTAAATTACTATAAATAAAGTGAAATTAACATTAAAATTAAATTCTATTCAAAGTTTTCCTTTTTTCATTCATTTAAAGACATTTATTTTAGTTTTTTTTCCAACACCTTTTATTCCATTCATAATTTTTCACAACTGCGTCTGCAATGAGGGCCATTAATAAATTTCAAGTGTTTCAACTTAAAAAACACGTTTCACAATGAATTAAAACAAAAATATCATAACATTCACAACCATTAACAACACCTTTCGTTTCATTTTGCTTTATTATTTGTTTTTTTCTTTTAAAAAATTTCTTTTACTAAAAATTATAATTTTTATGTACATTTTTTTTGTCTACATTGAATTTAACATTTTCCTTCATTTAATTTTTTTTACAGTAACTTTTTCTCCATTTTAATCATAACTGCATAAAATTTCACCTGTGACTCCTCACATTAAAAGAGAGAAATAAAGCACAAATCTTATTTCATAAATTTAATGTAAACATCCTCTGCTCATTCAAGCATAAAAAGGAGATAAAGAAATTTTATTGTTATGATTCGGATATTTCTCTTATGACAAATTACTGTTACACTAAAAACATGGAAAAAAAAAAGAAAATTGTGTGTGTGTGTGTGTGTGTGGGTCTCATATTACACTAACAAATAAACACAAACATTATAAATAAATAAACAATCATACCAATTTTTATCCTGTATTTACATGTAAATTCATGCTATTTATAAGATAAATTGTAAATAAGAAAATATTTCGTTACACGTTCATTTTATTTCTCATGTGTTGTCATTAAAATGTTTTTTATTTTTCCTTGTATGATATTTCTATTTCCTGGTTATACACTTAAAAATGTTAAAACATTTTTAATCTGGAAGTAGGTAATCAAAATCTTTTAAGTCTCTCTCGTTCTCCCTTCCTCTGTCTAATGCTTTGTATTATGAAATGATGATAAATGATAGAAAAGAGTAATTGTGTGGTAATGATGTTACTTTTATGGAAATATAATAGAAAATTTATTTAAAAGGATGTTGTTGTTTTCATGAGTGAACTTATCAAGATAGAATAAGTTTTAAAAGGAGGATATTAAAAGAGGAAATAGAATAATCAGCATTACAAGTCAAGTCAAGTACTTGTCAAATATTTTGCAACAATATCACACAAAAAAAAGAAAAAAAAGAAGAAAATAAATTGAATTTTTTACATTTTCAAGAGGAAATTTAAGGGTAAATATCAAACAATTTGATAGAAAATTCTTTTTTTTGGTAGTAAGCTTGAGAATCTGCTTGCTATATTGATTATATTGTAAAATTAAGTAAGAGATAAAATTGAAAGAAAATTGGAAAGAAATTTTGTACAGATAGATTTTTCAAATTCCAATTTCCGATTAGTTTCTCCTTTGAATTTAACTTCCAAATTGTTTTGAATGAATACTTTTTGAATTTATCTGAGCAAATATTTTACTGTAAGATTATTAAAGAAGATTAAGAAGATGTTGAAATATTGTAAGAGACTGCTTGAAAACACTTCCATGTTCAAGGTCTCTGAGCAAGGTCCTTCGTTTGGTGCTTTCAAATCTTTTTCTCGTCGTGTAGCCTCTGTGTAGCACCTCCAGTGATTGGTTGGCCAAATAAGCAGTTTGATATTGGCCACACTGAAAGCTGAAAACACCTCAAAGTACAAAGTGACTCAGTTCGCAGACGAAAATCTTTGATTGACTCGTGCTTCAATTCCACAAAACACTGTCATCTGAGTATGTTTCATACAGAAAATTTAATCCCCTGAAAACGATCTAACTTTTCAACTGAGAACAGAGTCAAGGTTAATCCAAATTACCTTCAAAAGTTAAATTTAAATAATTGAAGTGTAAATGACAAAAATATAATCATTGAAATGGAAATCTTACCATATCAAAAAAAAAACAATAAATACACTTTTCAATATTAAATTGCTTTGAATACAAATTAATACTGATTAAAATCCAATGATTTGTTAATAAATTTTCCGGATACTTGATTTTACGACCTTTTTTAACTCATATAAATAAAAAAAAACTCAAAGAAAAGGAAAAATTGATTCAAAACAAAAAAAAGTTTAAAAAAGGAGAAAAAACTTGTTACAATGACAACAAAATGCTGAACAACAAAACAATTCCAAGTAGGGATCTTAGAATTCAAACTATAACTTTTTTCATCATTTTAAATTTTTATGTCTCTTTTCCTCAAAGTTTTTTTTTCTTTCTTTGGATATGGATTGTATTAAAATATATATAAAATTTAATGTACACATAAAATGTTAAAAGAAAAAAAAAAACTAAAAGAATTGAAAAATTTTAAGGAAAACACTGAAGTGTAAAAATACATTTTCTTCTCCTTAAAAAAGTTGTTTTTGTTGTTGTACACAAAAAGTTTATTGAAAAGGATTTTTGTTGTAAAAGAATTTTACTTTGCCTTTTTTGATATTATACAAGGAAAAAACTTTTAAAGTTAACCTTCATGTTTTTTTCCCTCTAAAATTATATTAACAGTATCAAACAAGGACAAAAATTAGATAGATTTGTATCTTATGAGATTTATTTGATTTTAATTTAACTTTACACATTTCAGAAAAAATATTAAAAAAAAAAGTTTTTTTTATTTTTTTGGACTTTAATTTTCTACTAATCAGTGTCTTTTTGGGAATTATTCTGGCTTGATCAGGGACGGATTGAAAATTATTAACGGCCCTGGAATTATTTATGATTTTCTTTAAAATTTACCCTAAACTTAACTTTTACAAGACAATCAACGGAGGCCTTTCTGGCATATGTCATATTGCCCGTATGGCCGATCCGCTGCTGAGCTCTATCAGGAAAATTTCAAAGCAAATTTTAATCCTTAAAATTAAATTTAAAATTCTTTATTAACTTTTAACTATTCAAAAGAAAAAAAAACATTTCAAAGCATTCCAATTATAATGTTAAAAGTCCTTAACTCTCAACTCCCAACTAATTTAAAAGTGAATTTAAATAACAACAAATACAACACAAATAATAGTAATAATAATACACTAATTTAGTTTTTATTCCACACACACACACACACACACACACACACACACACACACACACACACAAAGCAAAGTAAACATTTTAACTTTTCATTTCATTCGGAAACTTGAATAATAAAAAATAAAATGAAATGAAATAAAATTTATATTTGAAAAAGTGAATGATGCAACTTTTATTTATTTTTTTTTTTATTTTTGCAATTATATAATGATAATTACAATAACCATGATCATTATAGTAATAATATAAAAGGAGGAACATCACATTGAACAAAGCACGAGTTTTGAATAGGAGAAAATAATAAGAGTTAAAGTATAATTTTCCGGTTTTGTATTTAATCAAATTTCCTTTGGGAAAGTCAAAAAAGTTTTGTTTACTTTTAAATGTCTCATTATTAAAGAATTAAATATAATAAACTTAATTTAAGGAGTAAAGCAAACAAATAAGTTGTGAATTTCATGGAAAATTTTCTGTGTAAAGTAAAATAAAATTAAGCTACAAATTACAATTTATAGAAAATTTTTAATTAGGTATCATTCAATTTAGTTCAAGTTAATTTTTGTTTCAGAAGATTTAAGTTTTGGTTATTGATTTGAGAATTGGTTATTCAGAAATTTTTTTAAGGCATATTTTCTGATTTTCCCGACCATTTTTTGATTTTGCCCCTTTTTTCAAGTTTTCCGATTTTCCTGACTATTTTCCGATTTTCTCGATCATCGACCGATCATTTTTCGACTCATTTTTGATTTTAACTGTCGCAAAATAAGGTAAAATGTTTCACCCTTATTTTTCCGAAGATTTTTAAACAGTGTTAAAAAATTGGAAAAACTTCAGTGGTCCGTTATGCTCATCAGTTTTTATCATATCATGCCAAAAAGTTATGACCTTTATCCAGCTTGAAACTAAAATTGACCAGGTAGAAAAAGGGACATTTGAATATTTTAATTTTAAATCAAAATCATTAATGATTTTGTCTAAATTGTTTGAAAAGAATATCAGAACGAAATCCGCCATTAATATATACTATTAAAATCATGCATGAAATTTCAGTCAAGAACTATTTTTAATCAAAATAAAATAGAAAATTGAAAAAAATTTCATTGGAACGACCAAACTTTTGTTCAAACATACCAAAAACAAAGTTCACATTCAGTAATTCTCTAGTTGAGTTCATAAATTATTTTGCATTTCCTGTCTAAATGCACGTTCAAAAATTACAACACCGAAAAAAAATGCACAACCAGCTTTTCAACTCACTCTCTCATGTTTAGTCATTTTACCTATAACATCCTGTGCACAGTTCACCACAATTTCCGTACTTTTACATAAAAAAAACAAAAATTATTTTCTCTAACACACACCGGCACAAACGCAGACACACAACTTTAAACATATTTGAACAATATAAAACACACACACACACATGTGATTTTGCCTCAACTTGCAAAAAAGCATTATTACTAAATTCACAGTACATATCATAACTTTTCCATATATATGTATTTTTTCCTTATTTTCCCTCTTACCTGAGGCTGCTGCAATTTCAAATATTTTACATAAATAATAAAGAGAGTTCATGTCGGGAATGATACACACATGCACATCCATTGCACGTTCACATATATGTGAAGAGTTATTATTAATGTTTTACACTTCAATTGTTACATGTGTTTTTCTCTGTGGTTTGTACTGAAATTTGTGGAAGGAAACTTGTGGTTGAAAGTTTAAATCAAGTGTAATTAATGTAAAACATTAAAATTGAATATAATTATAATTTCAAATTAAATATGTATTGAAATGTAAACTAACGTCTGTGTTTTTTTTTCCTTGAAATGCAATCTGTCTCCTGTCAAAATTCATCTCTCTTTCACAACATGAAACAGGTTTTTCCTATAATTTCTTATTTTACTTTAAAAAGATGATGAAGTAAAATTTTAAATTTAAATTTTTCATGTTGATGGTTTTTATATATATTTATATAAATAATCTATCATTTTTCAAGGGAACCTACAACAACAACAACTACAATGAAAAGAAGAAAAAAAAATGTAAAAAACGAACGCTAATGGGACTGTATTTTGCATTCATAGATATTTCATGTATTGTGAGCGACTGACATTTTAAAAGCATATGCACGTTCCTCATATTACTCTGTTGGAAATCGTTTTGTGTGTATTGAAATTTAAGGCAAGGAAGAGAAAAAAAATCTAAACATATAATTTATTAGCGAAAAATCAGCAAGAGTCGAGGAAAATTATTTATTTTTGTGCTTAAATTTACGTGGTTCGTGTGGATTTTATGTAAAGTCTCTCCTACATTGTAAAATATTGAAAAAAAGAAATCAAATATGTCAATTTTAAGAAATATAAAATGAATTTAATGGAAAACGTTTGTTTTTAATGGTATCCAAACGTGCATTTCAGATTTTGGTTAAAAAAAAACCAAGCTACAACTTTCCTGAAGTAACTTTTGGCACATTGCATACATTTAGGATACGTTTCAGAAAACCCATATCAGAAGACAACATTTTGCACTTAAAATCCAAACCAAGTGATGAACGGACAGGGCACGTGCCCACAATGACCCATTTTTCAATGTAACCTACAAATTTGCCATCAAATGAATGACAAAGTGCCCGCATTAGTCCATTTTTTTCCCTTAAAATAACACACTAATGGAAGTAAATGTATCAAATTTCTAATTATTCTGCCCTGCTTTAACATTATTTTCATATTCATCAAAATCAATCATAATATTTTCCGTTCTTCATATGAAAATTTTTATGAAAAAAAAATTTAAAAGCAAAGTCAGCGTTTACTTAAAAATGAAAAATTCATTCTATAAATAAAAATAATAATTTATGACATATTTTCATTTCATAAATAATACGAAATTTTATTTTACAAAAAAAAAAATGGTTTGAACGAATAAATAAAGTTAAATAAATAAAACTGAAATTCCAATCAAATATTCAGTCAAAATTTTTAACAGACACCGAAGAAAATGTTAATTGAATTGTGCTGTCAGACCTCGTTTAAATATTTTATTATTTTATGAAAAATGATAGCAAATAATAAATTCTGAAAATAACCAACAAACAAGACAATTTAAATGCATTTTGATTATTGGATTTAAAATAATAATAATAATAATAATACTGAAAACTCTTTAAATATTAATAAATGATAATAAGAGTGCTAATAACAATCAAAGAGGGGGGATTGAAAATGTAGCTGTTAATTATCAAATTAAGCGCATTTTGAATTGAACTTAAATAATTGATCAGAAAAAAACGATTTCTGTGGTAGATCACGAAAGTCTGATTCAACCCCATACAATTTGACAGTTTTCATATTCAATTGGACCATGGCAACCCAAACTTGAGAGACTTCACAGCATATTCAAATTTTGAAGTAAAACGATAAACTTTTTGCTTGATTGCCAGTCAAAAAAAAAAATTCACAGGTGTGAATAAGCCAGACATCAAAAAATTTGAATTGTTTGACTTTATGTCTATGAATATAAAATAAATATGAATTAATAATAAAAATGAAAGTTAATCATAATAACAATAATGATGATGATGATGATGATGATGATGATAATAATACAAAAAATAATAAATAATGATGGTACCCATAGAAAGAAAAAACACATATTTTCAATTTTATGCATGAAAATAACATTGAAATTTGTTGTAAAACACACGGTTTTCAGAATTTAACTTGTTTTGTATGGAAAATATGGTTGGGGTTGAAGGTGAAAATCGTTAAATTAATATCAACGCCTTGTTTGCCTTTTGTTATTATTTATTTACAATGTCGGCTAAAGGGCTAATGTTAATTAAATTAAATTGAGCTGAACAGAAATTTTCTAGGAAAAGTTGAGGTTTGATATTAAAAAATATGGAATTTTTCAAGACAACACTGTAAATGCTATTTCGGCGTCCGTAGCCAGTCAAAATTGTGCATTTTGCCATTTTTGGCCTCTAAATATATGAAATATAGACTTGGTCAGTTCAGCAAAGTTGCAGATTGAAATATTTTCTACAATTTTCTTCCAGGTCACATTTGCCTAAAACTTGCGAAAACATGATTTTTTAAAACTACGACGAAGGCAGTGTCACTTAGATGTCGCTGAACGAAACCTAACTGCGACACTTAAAAGCTTAATAGTGCAAGCTAAAAAAAAACGAGAAATCTTCATTCAACAAAAATATGGAGATTAACATTCTTTTTTTTTATTTAAACATAAATTTCTAATCAAAGTTTATCCAATAAAATATTCAGTTACATTTTTTTCCATTCATTCATTCTTTCATGCACATTCAGTAAATTTGATAAGAGCAACAACAACAAAAAAATGTAATCTCATACATAATAAATTTTATGCAACCAAATAAGATGAGCATAATAACTGATTCTCTTTCATCTTGATGATCTCAAAAATGTATATCACTCACTCAAATCTTACATAATTTAGCAATTTCCCTTGAAAGTCATTCCATTTCATAAATTGTATATATTCTATCATTTTTTTCTCTGTGGCATAGTTTCAAAAAATAAAAAAAAGATACTTTACAATAAAATGCTTCTTCTGCTTCGTCTTCTTACTATTTTATCATAAAGCATACAAATTCAAGCAACCGACCCACAAAATGACTATTTTCCCAACTGTTTATAGGAATTTCCAACATAAAATTATATTCCATGTAACATTTGCTGACCAGACCTTTTTATTTATGATTTTTTTTCTTTGTTTTATTTTATTGTATAATGTCTTGATGCTATATTCGACTCAAAATTGTTGGCCGATTCTAAATAAAGTTACTGTGGCAGAACAATCCACATTATTATATTGTATAATTTATGTCTTTTCTTGTGTCTTTTACATTTTTATATATTTTGTATGTATTTAGAAAAGGTCTGAAAAGAAAAATAATAATAACAAGGAACTGACTGCATTAAAAATGAGGAGATGATTAAATGAAATATTATCAAAGAAAACATATAAATTATCTTTACTTTTAGTTTCAATGCTATTTTACAAAAAAAAAATGAAATATGAAATTATGAAAAGGCGATTTCGATTCATGTTATAGAATATTAAAAAAATTTCTTTGTTTTTTGATATATTTGGTTTTTCAAAAGTTTTCTTCAATTCATGAATTTTGGTTTTAGAGGTTTTTTAATCAATCAATTTTACACATTAAGGACAAAAACTTACATCAAAATCAGTGTAAAAGGTCACAAAGTGTCAAATGTAAGTGTTTTTCAAAATTAAATCACAAAGCTGTTCCAATACACTTGAAAACCTCTTCAAATTGTTTTTGAGATCCATTGAAAACTTCTTCATAATAATATTAAACAATTTCAACACAAGTCAAGTGTTATTAATGGATTCTCAAGTACTCTCACCAAGAACGTAATTGATCGTGATTTATCTCAATTTCTAGTCTTAATTACAATTTTCTATCGTTTTATATGAAAAGAAAATTAAAGTTTCACACTTACTTGAAACACTTTTCTCCAAACTCATTTAAACGATTGTCAACAAGTTTCAATGACTCTAATCGAAGTCCTTGAAATGTATCATCATCCACACTTTGTATAAATGTACGTGAAACATCGATGTGACGAACGGTGCCTTGAAGAAATTCTGTAAATATTCCAAAAAAAAGTGAAAATGAAAATAAAATTATTTCATAATAACCATAAAAATGTGTCGTGATGTCATGAAAAAGTATTTAGTTGTAATTCATTGAAAACAAAGATCTATTGATAAGTTTATGTTATGACAACATGTGAGTTGAAGTTTCATTTCAATCTAATTTTTTGATGAAAAACCTTTTTTTTCATCAAGTTTATGATATTTTACCATAACATTAGTTTCATGTTAACTATACAATTATCTTTGTTATCTTCACGTTTATCCGTTTTATTACCGTGTCTATTCCACTTTTTTTTTCTTTGTTCAATTATTTTTTTTGTCCACATTAAAATTGTAATTTACCTCCATGAAATAAGACACGAAAAATGAAATATTTTCAAACAAAACAGTCACTATACAATTTTTTTTATGTATTTTTTTTTTGTATTTTTTTTTTTTGAAAAAAGCACATTACAAAAAAAATTGTAAGTGAAATGGGCGCGGAATCAAACAAAATAAGTGAAATGTAAAAATGAAAAAAATTCATGTCTGTTGGCATTAAATTCATATAAAACACATTTTTTTATTTTCTCTTTTGTCTTGTCTATGTGTAAATACATGAAAAAATAATATTGTTTTGAGCGCAGAAATAGTAAAATGTCAGTGAATTTTTCCGTTTGGTGTCTTGTTTTTTTTTCTCTCCCTTTTTTTGAATTTGATATAGCACATGAATTAGGTTTACGATATCATGGAGGTACACAATATCTTATCACTGTAAAATCTAATCTAATACACACCACATATTTTTTTTACTTATTTTTTTTTTGTGTTGATGGTGGTAGAAATTTCTATAGTTTTTTACCATGATTTTTAAAAAATAATCGATATCTGATAGCTTTTGGTTTGGTACTTTTTTTGTTTTCTTTTTTTCTTTGTGTGTTTGATCAACATCATCATCCTGATGATGGTTTATGACTAGACTGGTCATTTAAGTGATGTATTTTATTAGTTTCTTCATGAAAAATGTAATTCGGAGAAGGAATCATAGTTAAAATAGATGTAAAATGTGGATTTGTTATATGGTACCAAGAATAAATTGAATTGAATTTCACTGCAAGACATTTTTAGCGCCTTTCTGATTGATTATTAAAACTTATTAAAATTGAAGAAAAAGGCGGAAATTTCAAAAACACTAGATTGACTCTGCAAGGTTTTACCTTTGCTTGATGATTTCTGGACAAATTCCAGGATAAAATTTCTTGATGTTGAAGAGAAAAATGAAGCTCACTTGAAAAATTTGCATGTTTCAGAAGCAAGATTTTCAATATTTCTTAACATTTTATGTCAGTCATGATAACGTTTCAGTTTTTTCTTACACTGTAAGTTGAAAACGCCACGCAATCCAACCTGCATAGTAAGCGTAGCCTACAAGAGTGCCCGAAATAGTCGATTTTCTCACAAATAAACAGGAAATGCAATAAAAATGTCATTCATCAAACGTCATGTAAGCGTCAATCAAAGATCTCCGTCTACCGACCAAATCAATTTGTACTGCGAGGCGATTTCAACTTACAGTGTATTTATACATTAGCACACATTTTCTCGTTATATTACTTCCGTAATTTTAATTGGCATTTTTCTACAGAGCACCAAATAAACTTTCATTGCAATACGTTTTCAATCAGACTCGTCATTCATTTTTTTTTCTCAATTAAAAATAAAAAAAAATTACCTGAATGATGTCTGGCTCTGGTTTTGATATTAAAATCAAACAACTTATGTCTTAACACAAAAAACCAATTCATAATAAAAAAAAGTAAAGTGAAAAGCAAAATCACATACACACACACATCCTTTTTTTATTTCATTTTATGACGATGTCAAGTCAAACATTTCAAGTACTTTACAACCATCCTTTTTATGAATCAAAAACACATTTCAATGTTCATTTATATATGAATTACAACAGTACTGTATTTTTTTTGTGTATTTTATTCATACCTGACTTATTTGAATAAATGATAAAGTGTTTTTTAGCATGTTTTGCCAGTCAGACTGTCATAAACATAAAACTAATGGAATCCGATTGAAATATTTTGATTGAAAAGTCATTCGTTTAAAACAGTTACGAAAAAAAAATATATAAAAAAATTTGAGGTCATTTAATGGAAATGATTGGAAAAAATCATAAAAAAGGTTAAAATCGAGGTCATTATGAGAGGAAATGGTAAACATGAAAATCGACCAGTATGATACTGAAAAAAAAAATCCATATCAGGACATTGAAACAAAACTTAATTCACTTGAATCATGGTCAATGCAAAGACCACTTGCATTTAAGGAACCATAAAAAATTAAAACGAAATTTAATTGCTTAGGTTTTTTTTGAAAGAAAAAATTTCTAGATTTTATTTGAATTGAAAAAAAACTCTTGAACTGATTGCATGATTTTAATATCATTTTTTTTTCCTTTTTTCATGTAATATTCATTTTCTCATATAAATATATTCAAAATTACAATATTTTTTTATATATTCATAAATTTTCTTTACCAACATTGTATGAAACTTGTCAAGGCACGCCTTGAAAGTACTTTTTTTGTATGTTTTCCTTTTAAATATAAATTCTTCATAATATTTTTTTTTTAGTTCATATTCCTTTCATATTCCATTCATATATAATATATTCAGAATGCCACACGACCACCCCTACATAAAATATAAAAGTTTATTGATCAAACAACTAATTGAAATATCAAAAAAAAAAATAATATGAAAATAAAAGGAAATATTTATGTGTATGATTCAATTTCACATTGAAATTTTTCCTTTCAACTTCTTCTTTTTTTGTTTGTGTGTGAATTCAATTTTAATTGCCTTTTTAACACGCGTTAATTGAATAAGAAGTTGAATGAATGGAAACGCCTGGTCTTTTTCATTTATTATTATTGTTTATAATAAATCATCAATAAATTTATATAATGAATCTATAATTGGTTTAATTGATGACAAGTGGATTAGCGTTTAATTAATATTTCAATGCTATTTATATAACTGTAAAATAAAATTAATATGGTGATGAATGGAAAGAAAATCTAGAACAGAAAAAGTTTTATGATGTTGTAAGGAATCAGAAGCCAAAGTTATTATTATTAAGATAATTAGTTATAATTATGTTTCTTTCATTGCATTCGCTTTATGTTATTATTTTTTTTTCTTGTAAGATGAAAACTATTAATTTTGATGAAGAAATTAATCATTAAATCATTTAATGATTAACGTGTGAGAAAATGTAAGAATATCGATTTTTGTTCCAATGGGAAAAACTGATACAAGAAAATTTTATGAACCATCGCATAATTTAATAATTTACTGTAAATGAAAATATGGCCTTTAAGCTGTGATTTCATTGAAATCGGACAAAAACTATCTCATGAATAGCCTAAGATGCAAGGCTCTATTTATGCTCATATGTGAACACATTAAGTCATTTGACAATTTCCTCTTAATGGATGTCTTTCAAAGTCTAGAATACCTTGAAATTTTTATGGATTTACCCGCAACAGGACAAACTCGTAAGCCTATTTACAGACTAACGCTTAGAAGGACTCTGAGCGAATAGAAGCGTCGAAGAGAATCGTCAGACTTCGGGAAATGTTGCAGACATCGTTTAAAACCACAAAAGAAGAGAACCAGCAATCAGACCTACAGACGGGTCCATTTCATACCCATTATCATCATATCTGGTGAAAAAGGAACTAAATCTAGAGAAATAACTAAAGAAAGAAGTCCACTAGACCTGGTTCAATTCAGGAAAGTGACCACACCTTTTCAGAAAGCTATGCAGCGCAGGCACCTTCACTTTTATGATGCAATCAATACTGGGGAAGTACTCATCCAGCGTGACACCACGCAATCTAAAATGCTTGAGACATATACAAAGCAGATGTGCAATAGTCTCCTCTTGTTCAGAGCAGCATTTTTAAATTGGATCTCTCGAGTCAAAATGACTGAGATGATAGTCTAGAGCACAATGATCAGTGAACATACCTACTACAACTCTGAGCTCAATACGGTTCAATCTGATGCGTTGTCTATCTAAGAATTCATGCAGGTCAGAGAAAAAGGCAAAAATATGAATGAATGAATAATGATGGCAGAAATTTTTCTAGGTCACAAAAAACGACACGTCAAATAAGTTTCGGACATCTTTTGATGTTTGGCATCAAAACCAAAAATACCAATTAATTCTTTGAATACAGTTTCACGCTGAAAATATTCAATTTTTTCAATTTCATATCATTTAGACCATGCTGCCCATAAAGAAAATTTCAATTTTTTTAAAACATAACCTGAGGCAGGAAAAGCAATTAATTATTATCACGTTCATTTTAATAAATTAATAATCCCACTGACGATAATAATGAAATCAATAATCACCCGTTTCAGAAAAGAAAAAGGCATGATAAAACTTTTTTAATTATTATTAATTTATTTAAATGTCTCTTTGTGCTCTACGTTCACCATCACATTCAAAAGGCGTATCATCTTTTTTTAAAAAAAAATAATTTCATTGTGAAATAAAATGGTGATAACCACTGCCAAATACATGTCCAATAAAATGGCATGTTCTTGGCCCAGTTGTGAATTACAATTTTTTTTCATTTTCTTTTCTTTTCAAAATCATAACAGAACAGAGACAAAGAAAACACCAGATGCATTTGATACACTTTGAAACATTACTCACATTTATCTTTCGTTTCAATTTCAAATAAAAATTTCTTGAAATGAATGAAATTTTGTTTCAATTGTGTGTCCCATATTGAACTTACTCTTACATTTATTTGAATTGTAAAATTTTTTTTTCCATTATTTTATTTTATTATTATTATAAAAGTAGTTTTGTCATGGTTCACCATTACTTTTGTGTCTCAATTGTGTCATGTTTTAGAAAAGAAGAACATCTTAGAGGATTTTACTTTTTTAAAAATAATTTTACAAATGACCTACATTAAAACATCATGGTACATGTAAATCGATTTTACTTTTTTTATTCATTTCACACTTTACATCGGTTCTTTTTTCTATTCAAAAGCAGTTTGTTTAGGTGTGAAAGAAATAATCAATTCACAAAAAAAAATCTCCTTTTCAAAGATATTAAAATCCGTGTTTTGTTTTCATTCATTCTTTATTTTTATCACCCAATTTCCCGATTTTAAACAGCTCAATTTATCATCCATTACAAGTAGGTGCTTGTTTTTTTTTGCTTCTTCTTTTCTTTTCCTTCTTTTCAATTTCAGTTTCTTTCAATGTGAAAGATAAAAGAAATTGATGTTATTTAAAAGGTACTTGTTTGCATAGAAAATTGAATTCATGTTAATTTTGGTTTACTGTTTCAATCTTTAGTTTTTTTTTGTAAGGAAAGGTGTCATGTCTATAGAGAAACCCTTAATTTGATCAAACCCACTCAATTTCTTTAATTCGGTATTTTACTGAATATTTTTTGTTGTTTATTACATTTCTTAGTAAAATTCAGCTAATGATGAAAACAACAAAAAGAAAATGTTTTATTCAGTTTTTTTCCATGAAACTGGTAAAGAACAACACATTTCAATGATTTTCAATAAGAAAATCGTTTCAATTCAGAGCACAAAAAGATTTGGACATAACCATAAAACTTTCTATACACAATTTTAAGCAGCAAATTTTATACTTTAGTGTTTTTCTTAATATTATAATAAAAGAAATTCAAATTAAGGTTATAAAGGAGTAGAATTATTAAGTAGTAAAAATAAAATTCATTACCTCTTAAAATTTACTTCTAAGAAGTATTCAAGCTTCTTATTTTACTCTTAACAAAAGATTTATTTAAAGTAAATTTACTTTTTGTTCAGTGTTGAATTTTATTAAAGTTCTAAGAAATAAATGAGATAAGTTGAAAATAATTGAAAGAAATTCTACATAAAAAGGACACTGAATTTCATCGAATTTCTTAGGTATTGAGTTAATTTTAAAAAAATGACACAACGACAATTTGACAGATGTCAAAATGGTAATGTCAAAAACTCCATTCATTTGACATTTCAGGTAGAAATTTTGAATCAAGTATTTTAAATTCATTCACAAAATAAACTTTGAACAGTTTGTCATTGAAACGTTCCGGGTTATCTCCTTCCTTAAAAAGTCAAATTTGACAGTTGCATTAATTCACATATGGAAATTCAAAATGTTGAAAGTATTTTGTGATTGTCAAACTGTTATTTTAAAATTATAAATGTCAAAGCCACTGATTTTCTTTTTTATAGCCACTGATTTTATTTTCTATAGCAACACATACGGAAACTTCAAAATATTGTAAGAGAAATTATCTAACGTCCAAAAAAAAAATAAACTTCAAATTTGACAGTTAGTTTTGAATTTTTTGCCGGTTTAGCATATACAGTGGCTTAAAAAAATTATTTTTGACTTTTCAATTGTTAGAAAAACTTTAAGGTCAAATTTTAAGTTCATGGACATTTCAAGGTCATTTCGCTCCAGATTTGTAATGTAAAATTATTGAAGTACTGTGATAAAGAAAAAAATTAAAAGCACGAGTTTCTATCACATAATTAATGTCATAATAATGATTATAATTTTTTTTTAGAGACAAGAACGTCAAACAACGTCCAAGAAAACACCCATCTTAATTATCATTATTTATTATTACAAAAACACTCCAATTAATGACTTAAAGTATTCATGTAAAACTTAATAATGAAAAAAAGGGAATATCGCTAATTAAGAGCTTTTTTTCTCTGCTGACATTAATGTCTTTATTTTCTTTGTGAAATTTTATTTTTGTATCAAAGTAAAAGGAAATATAAAGTGAAAAAAAATTGTTAAAGATAAAATGTATTTAAAAAGATGAACAGTAAAAAAATCACAGTCCAAAATCTAATGAGCTGAAGTTAGTGTAGTTTATCAACTTCAAAAATACAAGTTTTCGAAATGTGAACACAAAAACATAAAACAAGGGAAAAAATTAAAATCTGAAACTTGTACAATTTGTTATGAGCAGAACCTCTGTCAATAATGTCCGTCAAGTGTCTGTCAAGTGAAAATTTTTCTATTGATGAGAACCAAAATTGTACAAGTTTCAGATTTTAATTTTTTCCCTTGTTTTATGTTTTTGTGTTCACATTTCGAAAACTTGTATTTTTGAAGTTGATAAACTACACTAACTTCAGCTCATTAGATTTTGGACTGTGATTTTTATTTATTGTTTTTGAGTGTTGATTAAGATTCCTAACACTCAAAATCAAGCGATACATAAAGCACATTCCTTTAAGAGATGAATGAGATGTGAATGAAAATTTGTGTTGTATGAGAAAATTTTTTCCTGTACATTTTAGATATGAGGTGTCTTAGGCAAAGTTGTTCAGATTCATAAGAAGAAAATTTTGGCATGAAAATTTTCCATTTTCCCGGAAAATTTTGGAATTTTCCACCTGGTCACCCTATTTTTTTGTATGGACACCCTATATTTTTTTGATCCATAAACACTCCCACGCATAATACAAACATAAGTCTAGAACATACTTTGGGTCTCAGATGAATTGTTTGGGCGCTACGCGGTCTTAAAGAAAATAGCGTAACAGCAATATAAAACTTGTAAAAAAAGGTCCCTTTTTGTTTTTATTATTATTAGATGATAATGGGTATGATGTGTTTGTAAACCCTCTTTTTAAATTAATTTATTAAAGAATTTATTTGGGTTTCTGTTTCTTTATTTTTACTAACTATGAATATTTAATGTAATGCTTAAGAAAGTGTTTTTAGACATGAAGAAAAAATAAAAATTAAATATTAAATTACATGGAAAGTGTGCGTTAATCGGTCAATTTCTTTTAAAACGACGACATTGAAATGATTAAATGTAAGAATTTGAAATTTAGCTGGAGATCGGATCAGATTCAGATTTCTAGTGCGGTCTCAGAAAAGAACCAGCACTCAGACCTACAGACAGGTCCATTGTGCATACCCATTTATCATCATATCTGATGAAGAAGGAACCAAATCTAGAGAACAACGAAAGAAAGAAGTCCACTAGACCTAGCACAGTTCAAGATAGTGACCACACCTTCTCAGAAAGCCAAGCAGGGCAGACACCTTCACTTTTATGATGGAATCAATACTAGGGAAGTACGCACCCAGCGTGATACCACGCAATCTGGCATGCTTGGGACATACAGCAGTTCTCTCTTGTTCACAGCAGCATTGCACATTGGAACTCTTGAGTCAAAATGACTGAGATGATAGTCTAGAGTACAATGACCAGTGAGGACACTGAAATATTTTTAATTGCATATTATATGAAAATGTCAATTTTTCGATGAGAATTACTCTGATTCCAGTTTTCAAAGCCCTCATAAATCACTCCTTCACAAAAATTCCCGTTCCATTTAAATCTCATTATCCCTCTTCTCGTTTATAACATTTAAGACACCAAAATTTCATTCATACATCTAACAAAAAAATATGTCTACTCATTGACTTAATACGATTTTTATGTTCTTTCATTCATTTCATTCTTTTCCCATATAAGATCAATAGCGATAAGAAAAAAAAAATATATAAAAAAACAGGAAAAAAAACTTACTAAATCAACATGTGTGCTATATTTTCGATTAATTCATGACAACACATCACAATATGGACATTAAGTGTCATCACACGAAAAAAAAACACAAACACACACACACACACCAGACACCAGAGCACACATTTGTTACACTAATAATAATAATAACAATAATGACAAATGAGAAAGTGACCATATGGTGTCATTCTCAGTGATGAAAG